>JAKWBJ010000532.1:55000-112500 GCA_023159175.1 Wohlfahrtia magnifica
ATGCTAATATTTTTAGTACATTATGATAGTATTGGGTCTTCTTCATCATTTAAAATATATTAAAATTTTTGATTTCATATTTTTTTAACTTAAAAGGTCCAGATACAAAAATACAATTTATATTTAATTGAACTCTTTGGTATAAGCTCCAGTGTTGCCGTTTTGGTCCGATCAAACCAAAATTGGTAGTTTTTCGTTGTTTAAGAACAATTTGGAAGTTTAGTTGGTTTGTTGCAATTTTCTTTATTTTTTTTTTTTAGCTTTTGTTCTCAAAAACACCGTATTTAATTTGAAAAAAAAAACAATTTTCACTTCTTTCAAAAATTTTTCTAACTGTAATACCTCTAGGTTCTTGATTCCTATTTTGTTCACAGATTGCCTCGAATCATCTTTAAGTTAATTTAAAGGCGATCCATAGTCATATCAATAAAAACTAAAATGGCAATCTCAGCCGTTGATATGCAACTCCAAACCATGACGAAAATGCGAATAGATCCCTGCTCCATCGTTTTTATGTCAGCATAATTTGTTCTTTCTTCACATTCATAATAAACTTTAGGATAAAGTATGTAGCATATGTATGTGTTGCTTCTTTCAAATAAGTGCTATCATGACTGGGTAACTCAATACATTTTCAATTGTAATTAAATTTTGTATTTTTAAATTTTTTACTTGAATTTTTGGTAGGCTGCAAACGGATTTGGTAGAATTTTAGAAAATTTTTGGTAGGAAATCAATTACTGGCGTGGCAGCGCTGAAAAACTCCTAATGAAGTCAAAGTGGCATCAGCTCTTTTCCTAAATTAAGCAATAATAATATACATAAAAGTTTTTTTTTTTCATTTGCAAAGTCAAATTCATACATATTTACAATTAGAATGTTTTTAGAATCATAACCTTATATAAATTTAAATACATTGAAGAAGCATGACACAAACAACCATTATATAACTATTAGATATCTTTTTCTAACACCACAAATATATTTTTTACACAAATGCACTTGGTATGTTATCTAATTTTGAATAACCAGCTTCTTATTTAGTTTTTAAATAATTAGTAATGTTAGCTGACAATGATGACAAAAATATGGTAAATAATGTTATATTACTAGTTTACTTTGAAAAACATTTTATATCTGTGGAAAACACTATATTGCCTTTATTTGATACGTTGATTCAAAAAGTTTTAGATGAAATCTGTATAAAAGAAATACAAAAATTCAGCAGAATCTTAGTGTATTTACTGATAAAACAAAACGTCTGGTAATCATACGTCTTATCATGGTGAAATTATATAAGGTAGTGACAGCCTACAACAATACAAGCACAACAGGGCATTATTGAGTTGCTAAATGTCAAAAAGTGGCCGTGGTGAAATAAAAACGTGACTGTCAAAAGTGAAAAATATAAATAAACGAGAAGAAAAACACAAGCAAATAATTAAATTTTAATTTTTATTTTAAAAAATTATAAATAATAATAAAAAAAATTTTCAAATAATGATGATGACCACATCTCTACCACATAAAAAAAGACAAACGCTTCTATTTGGCAACACTTTTCTTAAAAATATGTATAAATTTGCCAACCGTTAGTATTTTGTTCAGCGGCAGCAAATTAAAGGAAAAGTTTGTGAAATTTTTGATTTTATATTTTATTATTTAATATACAACAAAATTCATGAGAAAAACACATTAATTCACAAATTTTCACAATAATTGTAAAATTTTCGCAAGAGTTATGTAAAGGTGCATATTCTTATAAACGCACTTAATTTTTTTCTGTATTTTTGTTATATCTTTGTTGTTCTCATCCAAAAGCTAAATTTAACTATTTTAATGAGAGACAACTTAACGGTACTTTTTAAAAGTAAACAATTTTTTTTCTTATTTTTGTTGTTTGCCTTAATTATGCGATCAAATGTTCTTGGTGCTATTTTAAGTGGAAGATTCGTATAAACGCACACTCGAAATTTGTTTTTAAAAAAGTGACCAAAAATAAAATATTATCAATTTTAGTTATTTTTTCAACCAAAGGTACGTTTCTAATAGTAATATCTCAATTTACTGTAACTTTTCCTATTTTAATCAATAAATTTCATCACTTTCAAATTAAATTTTTTCACGGCCAAGGATGCTCTAATAGAGAAATTGGACGTAAAATCGGTCGTTCGGAAAGTGTGGTGCGAAATTTCTTTAAGAAAGGTCAAAATTATGGAGTTCACAAATCAACAAAGGGTTATACAAAACTAACAAGAAGACAACTTAATCTAATAAAACAAGAAGCAACCCGCAACAAATTGAATTCCACACAAATAAGGAATAAATTAAATCTTCCTGTGACTTCCAAACACGTTGCACACATTTTACGAAACGATGAAAACATAAAATGGAAAAAGCCGAAATGTAAACCAATGCTAAAAAAACACCATAAAGAAAATCGTCTAAAATTCGCAAGAAAATATATGAAATGGACAGATGAGTGGAAAAAAGTAATTTTCTCTGACGAAAAAAAATTTAATTTAGACGGTCCAGACTCATACTCATGCTATTGGCACGATTTGAGATCTAAAGATGTTCGGATGTCAAAACGTAATTTCGCTAGTGGCAGTGTTATGGTTTGGGCAGCGTTTTCTGCAGTTGGCAAGTCGAAAATGTGTTTTGTTCCGACAAAAATGAATAGTTCGATTTATAACGAACTGTTGGAAGATGCTCTTCTCTCTTTTATGGACGAAAAAATGCATGAAGATTGCATTTTCCAACAAGATAATGCTGCAATCCATGTTTCTAAGCAATCGAAATCTTGGTTCAATGAACATGGCATTCCTTTGTTGGACTGGCCGGCTTGTAGTCCGGACTTAAACCTAATGGAAAACTTGTGGGGATACATGGCCCGTAAAGTTTATGCAAATAATGCCCAGAATGAAGGCATAAAGACTGTGACAGGGCTGAAACTAAGAATTAAACAAGTCTGGGAGGAAATTGATTCCGATCTGCTTAAATAATTAGTGGAATCAATGCCAGACCGTATTTTTGAAACAACCCATAACAAAGGATCATCCACACATTATTAATAATGCTACAATGGCCCAAACATTAAAGTACGTTTATAGGAAAATACCCTTAAAAATGGCTGTTAATATCGAAAATTAAGTAAAAAAAATAATTAAAGTACAAATGAATTTTTTTTGTAAACAATATTTTAAGTGAAGTCTTAACTAATTTAATACACAAATTTATAGCCCCCTAAATATTTTCTTGTTTAATTTTTACCTTTTTTTAAAAAAAAGTAGTGTGCGTTTATAGGAATATGCTCCAGTGTACCTATGTATCTGTTTTTAATAAAAAACGGTAATATAAACAAAAATAAGAAAAAAATATATTACAAATAATTATTTCACCATGGTTGTCGTTGCATATTCGAACTGGTGTAAAAAATACAAAAACAAATTGACTGTTCTACTTGTTATTGTTTAAATTTTTGTAGATCTGCATGCACCTTATGTTGGCTACAGACAACGCAATTTGTTCCTGCAACACGTTTCACATTCAGGTTTCATGTTTTGACACAAATACTGAAACCAACAGTGAAAACATAAACGCAATCTCAATTCTGTTATTTTATATTATATATTTACATAACGCGGAAGAGAGGATGCAAAAATGAATCGTGAAGTAATTCAATTAGCAGCAAGTATTGTTATTGATGAAGTGTTATATCAAGAGGAAGAAGAAGAGTTACAACCGAAGAAAAAAATAATGTGGTCAAAAAATTGGTACTTAAAAAAAGAGTTTTCTAATGAAAGGCTTTTAAAAGAGTTGAAAGAAAATGAGCCAATGGATTATAGAAGTTATATGCGAATTGATGAAAAAAATTTGCAAAATTGTTGGGAATTATTAAACAGAAAATAACAAAGCAGGATACTTTTATGAGAGATGCAATATCAGCTGAGGCCAGATTAACAATAACATTAAGATATCTTGCAACTGGAAACTCTTTTGCAGACCTTAAATTCTCGACAGCTGTATGTCCTCAATCAATTGGTCAGATTGTAATTGAGGCATGTGAGGCCATTAACCAAGCTTTAAAAGATTATATTAAGGTTTGCACATCTGGTTGGAGTATGACAGTATGTTTAAATACTTTATTATTTTTTAGCTACCAAAAACTCAAACAGAATGGTTAGTGGTTGCAGAAGATTTAAAAAAAGCCAGTCCCGCACTGTTTAGGATCTTTGGATGGAAAACATAGGCAAAAAACATACGAGTTTTTTTTTTCTTTGAAGCCCGTCAATGAGTTCATTTAAAAAAATTCCTCATGGTAAGGTGACCTCAACATAGCATTTCGGAGTGGCGCGGTGTAGTGTTTAGATTGAAGATAAAGATCATCACCACCATTTAGCAAGGATCTTCACCACTACACAATTATATTAAAGAAGCTACAGTGGATTAATCATATACTTACCTTGAAAAATCAGCCTGATTAATGAAACTGAAACAAAGCAATGGATGCATTGTGGAAAACCAAGATGCTCCCTAGTGGAGTGACGAAGAAAAAAATGATTCCTTCAAAACTAATAGCACTGTGTAGAATAAGACTAGGAAGGGAAATCTCAAAACTTTTTGATACTATGTGAGGCTTTAGACAAAGCGATTACTTATTGTGCGACCCCTTCAGTTTCTCCATGGAGAGCGTTCTGCAGAAGACGAGAGTACATCGCTGTGGCACAATCTTTTGCAAGAGTGTGTGGCTCCTTGAATACGCTGATAATATTGACATCATTGAGTGTACCCAGCGATATGTCAGTGCCAAAATTGGTCTAACAGTAAATGAGGCCAAGAGGAAGTATATGTTGCTGGAGGCTTCGTCCCGTGCGACGAAATTGATATTTTGCAAGTCGCTAACAGTTCTTCTTTACCGAGCAGAAACATGAACGTTGTCAAGCACCGTTGTAGCGATGGTTGTTCGAATTCTTCTATGTAAGAAATATGGTGCTTTACGGTTCGGCGATTCAAGCCGTATGAGCTCCACGATATAACGATTTGGACGTTGCTCAGCGAGTTAACATTCAACAGCGAAGCTGGCTACAACATGTCGTTCGAACGAATGCTGACGCTGCAGTGAGAAGAGTGTGCAATATGGAAGACGGTAAGCGTCGGAGTAGAGGATCTCCTGATCTACACTGGAAAGACTGGCTAAGGAAGGCCTGTCCGCGATGAGTGTGACCAACTGTCGAAGACGCTCGCTAAGCAGGAGTGCCTGGAAGGAGATGCTGGATCACGCCGATATCCGTTAAACGGGTTGTAAAGGGCCAAACCAAAACAGCATATGTTGTTGTGCACTATTCTTCGATTTGTTTTCAGAATATCGATCAGGTTTCTTTGATGGGGAGAAATTCCAACAACTTTTCCCGATCACACTAAAAATGCCGTTTTGGTGTCATTTTTTCATTATTACTTTTGAGAGCATACCATGTATGCTCATAGGGTGGGCACTATAAAGGTTTAAAGTTAAATTTGCAATAGAACAAAAACGGTTTGAAATTTTGCCAAATTTATGTTTTTGTTGTAAAGTTCAATTGTTCCGGTTAGAAATGAAATATTATTTAATTTACATGGCTGCCGCGGCCGGTCTTACAGTACCACATTCGATGGAACCAATTTTCGAGAACTTTTGCGAGTGTGTGATATTGACCTTCAAATTCTCAATTATCTCTGGTTTTTCGGACTATGTACGACACTTTTCCTTAACGGCGCTAAACCGCAGCTTCTTGGCGGCCAGGGTCAAATTATTTCAATTACAAGAAAACTTTCAGTATATTAATGATGGCTCTTGTAAATAGCAATAGCGAGTTTTTAATGGTTGACGTTGGTGCCAATGGAAGAATTTCTGACGGTGGAGTATTCAAAAATACAAAATTTTTCAAAGAAATGGAAAAGGGAGAAATAAACTTGCCAGAACCACAACCTTTATTAGGCGAAACACCCATTCCATATGTATTTGTAGCGGACGATGCTTTTGCACTTCACCCAAATATTATGAAACCATATTCACATAATGGTCTATCACCTCAACAAATATTTTTCAATAATAGGCTTAGTGCGGCAAGGGTGAAGGTAGAAAATGCTTTCGGGATTCTGGCAGCAAGATTTAGAATTTTCAACACAACAATTGCTCTACAATTGCTCTACAATTACATTTTATATTGCTGTTACCTACATAACTTCATAAGAAAAGAAATGCGTTCAGTTAACAATGCTACAGTGCCCACAGAAGACCTCGAACCTAGTAATTTAATTAATTTGGAGCCTTCATTATCCAGAAACTCACCAGTGGAGGCCAAACAAATAAGAAATATTTTATGTGAAGCTATGTACGCCAATACACATCTCAATTAATCATACATTTTTTATTAAAACTAAAACAATTTGTATATATAAAAAAATAAATAAAAACTTTATTTCATAAAACACAATAAAAACTTTAACTATTTTCAATTAAAACAATTTTTATATATAAAAAAATAAATAAAACCTTTATTTCATAAAACAACAATAAAAAATTAAACTATTTTCATTTACACAGTAAATACGATTGCTTATATTAGCTTGTTTGTAACAAACTTTTGTATTTTTAATACTTGGTGATTTTTTCTAAATTGACTTAGATTTTTTATGAGAAAGAATTATCAGAAAATAAATCTGTAAAAGAAGAGTATTCACTTCCTATGTTTCTTCTCCTGAATAAGTTTGAGCCAAATGTGAGTTAATAAGTATGGGGGTTGATTACCCATTAGTAACATCATGGACGGATATAATTTGTGGCACTGAACTGCATGATGAAGACCTGACACGATGCGACGGCGGATATGATGGCGTTTCAGTTCTAACGGTATTTAAGGTAAATTTTTCAAACTGACCCAAAACAAATATTTCATCGCAGGCCCTTTTTGCATAAAGTTTTTGCGTGTTATCGGTATAAGAAAGCCCAACCTTCTGCAAATATGGCAGCTTAATCGTTTTCTTTGGTTTTAGATAATACTTCCATTTGCATTGTGGCTTTTTTCAACAGCTCGTTTCCCTCATGAATTCCAGAAATGATTTTTCTTTTTACGACTTTTTCAGGTGTCTAAACAAAAAAAATATATATATATATTTATTTAATTATGTCTAAAATTGCATATCCGAGAATTTAATTAAAAAGCTTACTGGTGAAGTTCTTTCTTCGTCTGAGCTACACATTGTACTTTTGCCGTCCTCTGGCAGTTCGAATTCCTTTAAAAAATTAAATTCGTTAAAATATCATAAATTTGGTTTATAGAGATCATCCACCCCAGCTCCACTTTTTTCACTTTGTAACTTTTTCTTTAATTCTCTTCTATATGATATTCGCATGTTCTTTATCCTGTTTTAAACTTTTTCAATGCTTGCGTTTATATCAATATTTTTATATTCAATTACTAATTTTTCAAATACTCCTGCTCTTATAATTTTATTTTTATATTTATCACTTTTCACATCCCATAATTAAGGTAAACTTTTGTATAAATTAATAAAATTTGCCCATTGTTCATTTCTTTCGATCGCCATTTTGTTCTTTAATTACTTAGATGTTTACAGCTTGCTTGTTGTCAATGTACTAAGCACATAAAATAATGAAACAGCGATACAAACAATGCAATCTGTTTCAATGCAACCAAAAATTATCAAAACATTTTGATGTTAATGAAACCTGTAATGAAATGAAACAGATTTCAGAAACACATTGCGTTGTCTGTAGCCAGCTTTATGTATGCCCTGTAGCAATTTGTTGTATGGTCGGTGTTATTTTTCTTGGTATGTCGTCCAGTGTCGCAACAATTTCAAATTTCTTATAACCAAATTTCAATAAAAAAGTAACAAAAAATAACCAAAATTTTATGAGGCTTTAAAATTTTTTTATGCATAATTCAGGCTCAATAGCCCTTAGTAACATATATAATAATAATCCGCAAAATACCCGAACAAAATAGTAGCTTTGAAGTGAAATATTTAACATTTGAAATAAAATAAATAAAAGAAAAGGACTAGGACTTATAGACTTATTACCTATTATCAGGAGCAACAACTTACCAGATGTTTTTAGAGAACAATTTTAACCAACAGGTGTTATGAAAGGTATTATAAACCGATTATAAACTAACACTATTATTTATTTAGATTCCAAATAAACGGCTGCTGATCAAATTTTGTACTTAAACCGATTTTTAAAAATAACATTAATTTAAAAGAATTTCTATGCCTCTAATAGAAAAAACTTTGCACATTCAGTTTTGTAAGCGGCTTTCTATTCCCTTTATTGATAATGACACCAGTTGGCCTTTTTATAAAGGAATAATCTTATACACAATCTCCTCGTTAGAATGATAAAAATAAATTGCAGAAATAAATTTGTGCAAATATTTTTTCTATTACCAGGTATATAACTTAAATATGCAAGATTCACAAAGTGATTTGTATTTTTAATAACTTATTTGGCATTTTGGAGGGTAAATATCTGTCATTTTATTTCACTTAGCCACTGAACGAAATAGTATAAACAACAACGTTTTTTTGTTTATACTGTTCATCGACGTTTATTTCATCGATACATCAACGTGCAGTAAATGATTTATGCGTCTCTGACACGGAAAAGAAAAACCGCTCTGGTTAGCCAAAAATATTCGGAAATGATGAATTGAAGGCATTACTCTATGAAGCCCCTTTTCAAAATTGAAAAAGCCACTCAAACAAAGCATTTCCAAGTAGCGGGGTTCATCAAAAAGAAATGGTATTGAGTACCGTTCGAGTCAATGCTGAGAGATGTTGAAAGACGAAGTATCATGTCCGAAATATTGCTGCAGTTTTATTCATTACTGACGATGAAAACTAGAGCTATTATGACAAATCAAAGCTCAAGTTTTGGCCAAAAACTTGTGTCCGTTATATTAAACTATGACAAAGCTCACCCAAATGTTGCAAGACCAGTTAAAACTATTTAGAAAATAGTCTAGCGGCTAGCCTTATAGTTCAGAACTTGCCCATGGTTCGTTCTTGGCATCAAATTGGTAGTCTTTGGCGCAAAATGCTATAGGAAAGGTCATGGTATAGTTACAACAAAAGCCCAAAGTTTACCATAAACCATTCTTTTTAGAGTTATATACTCAATAAGAACCTGGGTAATAAAACTTATATTAAAACATTATCCTAATTTTTTTGCTTCGAAAAAAAGGTACCAAAATGACAAAAAGTCCACATCTACACATCAAAAAAAATAAATAAATAAATAAATAATAAATAAATAAATAATAATAATATTAACCAATTTTGGTTAGAAATAACCAAAACGGCAGCACTGGTGTGGTCACTGTATACCAGAGTGGTCTTTAGATGTATGGAAGAAATTTTAGAGACCGTCATTCTCTCCTAAAATGTCTGGATTTGTGTAAAAACATGTTTCACAAAAAGTTATGGGCGTCGGATAAAGGGAAGGCGTAGCGCATCGCCTCTGAAGGTCACCCCTGTTGGTGAAATAATCAAAAATATTAATTTATTTATTTGTTTTAGAATACGATAGTGATATAACTTTTTTGCTATAATTTTATTAAATTCACGGTAATTGCCATGATTTGTTACAAATAGGGAGATCGAACGGTTATTTTTCGACCGGTTTTAACCATTTTTTTTTGTGGTTTTTTCGAATACGGTTTTCTTAAAATGATCATTTTTGGAATAGCGAATAAGCCGGTTATTTTAACACTAATAACCGGTCAATTTAAATATGTATAATTTTTATATGTTTTAATATTTGTTATTGCAAATATTCTCACGTTTAAGCACTTGAGCAACAATAATATTTCCTCAGTTCTGTAAATAAATACCAATATTTTATGTATTTAGAATGATAATCAAGTAGACTCATTGAAAAGGATCTACAAATGCCGGCTCCGAACGGCAGATGTATTAGTTAGTAAAGTTTTTCACAGCGTAAATACTCTTAACCAGTCGTTAGTAATGTTGTGAGGTGAAAACTGTTAGATGGTGTGACCTGGGATTGAACCGAGGACTTCTTGTTTGGTGGGCGGGTGTCTCACCTAACATACTACATTGGCACACACTATTAAATACGTGGTGTATGCGTTTATGTTTCTGTAGATATCCTCTGAAGAGTGAAAATATTTGGAAACCGTTAGAAAGGAAGGTTAGGTTGGGTTAGGTTAAATGGGCCGCTCGCATTTCCCGAGTTTACTCGGAGGCGATTTTACTGTGGCCCATTCACAAGGACAGATTCATTAAAGAGGCCAAAAGGCTGGACATGGAGAGTCCCAGTAGTTAGATCCCCACATAAAGACCCAAAAATATCAGTTACCTCATTTGAGCGAACTGGTACCCTTGACGAAGTTAATAAACTTCGAAAGTAACACATCCCTAAGACAGTCTAGATGATGGAAGCGACATGACCCCAAGTGCCTAAGCCTAAACTCCCATGGTGCAGGACAGTCGCAGAGAAGGTATTGTATCGATTCCTCCTCCTCTTTATCGGGACAACTCCCACACTAGCCATGACCCAGGCATCCCGCTCCGACATGCGACCAATTATACCCGAAAGAGACAGAGAGGACCCTATAGTAGCATATCAGTTCGACATGATATCATTCCAGATGGGCCAGTAAGCATCGGGTAGTCTGAGTGAGAGAGACCATGGAGTTCAGATCATCAAAATAAAAGTTTAATCACTGGATAAAATATTAGGGCGTTGTGTTTTCAAGGGAGAAATGTTTAAGGCCCTAAAAAAGCCGAACGTTGTTTCAGAATACTTGCTAGACAGTACGGCGTGGTACAAAAATTTAAACAACTTTATTTGCTAATGCAACAAAAATTGAGAAGAATTTTATTTTAATAAAAGAACCGGTTATTTGATTAATTCTTAACCGAAACCTGGTTATTTTAAAATTGCAAATTCGCGAATTATTCGAAAAGTGTTTTTTTTAATTTATACTTATTTTAAAATCAATTTAAAATGACACAATTGAAATTAAACAGTATTAGAGATATTTGTTGTATGGGTGTGCATAATAAAAGTATACAAGCACCAGTTGTTGCAGAAGCCATCCTGCATAGGGGCATATACAAATGTTCTCTTTTGAAATCAAATAATATATCAGCTGATTTTTAGCAACTTTCTGGCAACACTGCTTATAGTAGCTTAACTGTTTTCGTGTAATACAACACTGTAAACAGACGAATACAACACTGTAAACAGACTTTAATGTTGTGTCCAAATAATACAACACTGTAGTAAGCAAATAACAGGTCACAGTTAATAAGGTACATGCAGATACAACAGTTGATACAATGGCAAGAACAACAGTATTTTTTTTTACTGTAGGAATATGTCAAAGACAACTGAAAAAAAATTAGAAAGTAGATAAAGAATAGTAAAGAAAAATGAAAAATAACATTGACGCAATCATAAAATTTCATTCAAACAATACGTGTCTTTGTTATATATTATTAATATAAATATGAAATATGATGCTTAGCAATAAGACTTTCACTGAGTTAACTTTACTTAAAAACTGCACTCGCTAAGTTTACGACACATCAACTGATTGCTGTTCGCATCGATGTGCTTTTTATATGGCTGAGTAAACAACACACCGAAAGCTCTCTAACCTCTCGATATTTCAGGTAGATTTAATTTCTTTCTTTTAATTTCTTTTTAGTTCTTTTGTAGCGATGCGTATGTAAACATCTACCTCTTTCAGATCTTAGTATTTGTCGTTGCTTGTTTATTGTCTGTTACTTGTTTTCTTTGCTGCTTAATTATTGTTGTTGCCGTGTTATTTTTATTTACTTTGCCTCTGTTAATAGTTGTTGTTGTTGTCGATTTGGTTATTTGAAAACAGCATATATTGTTGTTCTTGTAGCTTATGTTTATTTATTTTAGCGATGTAATAAACGCTGTGATGCCCAACCTTATGTTCGTAACACTGCCGCCCACTTAAGCCTGTTCATCCCGAATAGGCTCATTACTTCCTCTCCCGTAACTTGCTAATCGTTCTACGTGCACTACTTTCATTTTAGTTCTTAGGCTGTTGTGTTTTTGTATTCGGTAAACTACATCGTTCAGTCTCTTGATTACTGTAATTTGGGAGATAGTCCTTTCTTCCGCTGTGGATTATAAAGCAGTACTAATTGTCCCTTTTGGAACCCTCAGTACTTGCCGCTCGATCGTATCTGGCTTTCATTCTATCGCTGGTTAACTTTATTCGCGAGCGGACGAATTCATGAAGCTCGTTGAGATCTTGTTGTCTCTCGAGATAAGTGGCTTCTTCTTCCGCGGTAGGGTTGACTCCATACTCTAAGTCACCGGGTAACTTTAACTCAGTTCCAAAAAGAATTTTGACGGGTGATCTAGACGTTGAATCGTGGACAGCCGATCGGTAAGCTAATAGAAATTTCTGAATGTGTTCGTCCCAATCTTTTTGCTGCTCGCTAACCACTTTTGCAAATATTCCTCTAGAGTTCGGTTGAATCGTTCTACCATTCCGTCCGGTTGCGTGTGTAGCAGCGTCGTTCTAGTCTTCTTTATACCATATATCTTACACATTTCTTTGAAAATGCCAGACTCGAAATTTCTTCCCTGTTCAAAATGTAACTCTATCGGAACACCATAGCGACATACCCAGTTATTCACAAAAACATTTACAATCGTAGTTGCCTCCTGATTGGTTATAGCATACACTTCCGGCCACTTGCTGAAATAGTCCATTATAACAAGAACAAAACGATTTCCGGCATTGCCGACGGGAAAAAAGCCTGCTACGTCCATCGCTATCCGCTCAAATCGTGCTCCCGAACTGTATTGTTGTAGGTGACCTCGATCTCTTCTTACTGGGCCTTTAGCTGCCAGGCACTGTGCAGTTTGCTATCCAGTCGGCCACTGCTTGTTGACACCCAACCCAATAAAAACGTTGTTTTAGCTTTTCCAGAGTCTTCGTTATCCCAAGATGTCCTCCACTAAGTCCATTATGAAACTCATTCTAAACTTCATTCATCTTGGAGGAAGGCACTACTATCAGGTTGGATGAAGTTTTACCATTAGCACTCTCCCAATGACGATATAAGCATCCATTAATCAATTTCAAACTGTCCCATAGGGCTCAATACGCTTTTGTAAGGGAACCTTCTGCTGACATTTCATTGCGAGTGGGCCGTCTGTTCTCTTCTTTTGCGGCTATAATCTTTGCCAATATTAGGTCACTCCTTTGCGCTCCTTACCAGTCTTCGTTTGCGTCTATTCGCGTTAGCCGGATATCAAGGATGGATTCCTTCCGCTCAACTTTCACACAATGTTTACATTTCAAATTACAAGACCGACATGAGAGTGCATCAGCATTTCCATATTTTATGCCGCTTCGATGTTTAATGTTAAAGTCATAAGCCTGGAGGCGCTCAATCCAACGTGCCAACTGTCCTTCAGGGTTCTTAAATTGCAGCAGCCATCTCAGTGCAGAATGATCAGTCCTTAGCAGAATATGTTGACCATATAAGTACTTATGGTAATGTTTTATGCATTCCAGCACTGCCAGTAGCTCACGTCGAGTCACACAATAATTCCGTTCAGGCTTTGACAGCGTGCGGCTATAGCAGCCTACGAATTTTTCTGTCCCATCGACCACCTGTGAAAGTACGCCACCAATACCATATCCACTGGCATCACTGTCAAGCATGAATTTTTCTCCAGGGACTGGATACGCCAAAACCGGTGCAGCACACAATAGATCTTTTAGTGTCTGGAATACCTTTTCTTGTGACTCACCCCAATGATACGCCTTAGATTTTTTGGTGAGCTCATGTAAGCTTGCTGTCACGATCGCGATTTTAGGCACGAAGCGTCTGTAGTATGTGCAGAGTCCCAAAAAGCTGCGTAATTCATGACGATTTTAGGGGCGAGGCCAGTCCTTTACTGCTCGTATTTTATCTTCATCCGTTGACATGCCATCTGCTGTAACCAGATGCCCAAATACTTTACCTGTTTTTGGAACAATGCACATTTCTTCACGCTTAGTTTTAGTCCAGCCATTGATATTCGTTGTAGAACTTCTGCCAGGTTTTTGCGGTGTTCGTCAAAAGTTCTGCCCATCACTATTATGTCGTCGAGGTAAACCAAACAAGTCTTCCAATGTAGTCCTTTTAGTACGCGCTCCATAAGCCGCTCGAGTGTGGCCGGCGCATTGCAGAGCCTAAATGGCATAACTTTAAACTGCCACAAACCATCGTTCGTACTGAAAGCAGTTTTCTCCTTATCCTTGTCTGCGACCTCCACCTGCCAATAGCCGCTTTGTAGATCCAATGTAGAGAACCACTTTGTTCCAGCTAGCGTGTCGAGCGCATCGTCAATTCTTGGTAGCGGGTATCTGTCCTTTTTAGTGACATCATTTAGCTTCCTGTAGTCTACGCAGAATTTTGTACTACCATATTTATTTTTAACTAAGACTACAGGTGAGCTCCACGGACTCGATGATGGCTCAATTACACCGCTCTTCCCCATTTCATTGACCAGTTCCTTAACCTCATTACGTTTCGCCAGAGGTATACTTCTGGGTGCCTGTTTTATCGGTCTCGCTTCGCTAGTATTTGTTGTTACTTGTTTATTGTCTGTTACTTGTTTTATTTGCTGCTTAATTATTGTTGTTGCCGTGTTATTTTTATTTACTTTGTATCTGCTAATAGTTGTTGTTGTTGTCGATTTGGTTATTTGTAAACAGCACATATAGTTGTTCTTGTAGCTTTTGTTTATTTATTTTAGCGATGTAATAAACGCTGTGATGCCCGACCTTATGTTCGTAACAATATTATAGCGCGCTCTAAAAATTAGAAAATGCATTTTAATTTATTGATTTTATTATTTTATCTTTTACAAATAAGTATACTAACTCCGTAAATGAAACATCATTTCCAGAATTATAAAAAGGTTGTGTTACTCAGCATGTAATAATAACGCTCTCTTTCCGGAACGAATCATACTGCTGGAAAGAAAATAATCTGAGCAGATGCGACTGGACTGCTTCTCACATATTGCGCTCCAATTGCCCGTTTTCACTGAGTCTTTGGGGACTTTAAACAAGTTTCCTAATCCAACTGGATATTTTTTTGCACACACATCAAACCCGTATTTTCGTCTTTTATTGTTCACACAATAATTATAAAATTTCACAATAAGCAAAAAATATGCATATATAGAAAAAAAGTAATGGCGAATCGTTTTGACATATAGTTACTTATCAGCTGTTCCTTACGTAGCAAGCCGGGGTCACCTGAGCTGAATTCGCCTTGTTGCTAAACATGTTAAGTTGGTCTATAATTTAACCATGAATCGATTTGCTAACGAAAAGCGCTTGTAGATTATTGAATTTTATTATGAAAATTCATGCTCGGCTAAAAACTTTTAATTGAAAAACTGTGTTCAGTGACGAAGATAATTTCTGGTTGAATGGATACGTGAATAAGCCAAATTGGCGTATTTGATGGAAAAAGCAGCCAGAAGCATTGCAAAACCTGCCAATGCATGTCGCCAATTGCATTGTTTGGTGTGGATTATGGACCGGTGGCATCATTGGACTGTACTTTTTCAAAGACGGCGAAGGTAGAAACGTTGCTGTGAATGGCTAACGCTACTGTGCAACGAATACAAATTTTTTTTGCTTAAAATGGAAGAACTGGCGTGAGACGGGCTAAGCTCAGAATATTCAACTCATGTGTTAAATCAGTACTGCTGTATGGCAGTGAAACTTGACTTGTATCGAATAACATCACACAGAAACTCCAGGTATTCATTAATAAGTGCCACAGAATCATGTGCAGAATATTCTGGCCTAACACCATAAGTAACACAGAATTATGGAGCATGACTAATGAGGAACCTATACTGAAACAGATAAAGAAAGAAAGTGGGGATGAATCGGTCATATCATCCGAAAAAGGGAGTCTCACCAGAATGTCACTCGAGTGGAATCCTCAAGGCTCAAAAAACCGTGGTCGACCAAAAAACACCTGGACACGCACAATTATCCAAGAACTGGGACAGAGCAGCCTAACATGGGAGGAGGCAAAGTCAACAGCAGTAAACCGTGTTAGATGGAGATGCTTTGTGGAAGCCATATGCTTCCAAGGGGAGTAACGGGAAAAAATTGGAATAAATTCTTCACATTTATAAGTATTTTTAAATTTTTTCAATTGGTGTTATGAAAGACTTTTCAGTTATCAGGAAAAAATTCCGTTCTAAGTGATTTATTACTAATTTTAAGCATTGATGCTACCTACTAAATTCCAATTGTCCAATATTAAGTTATTCGATATTTGTTAATATTTTTACATATATTTCTTAATTATAATAAAGATATTGCACGAAATATAAATCTACAATATATCACAGGCTTAATATATTGCACGTATTACATTTTTCAGCCAAAAAAAATAATTAAAATTATTATATTCTATATTATTAAAAATCACAAATTTAATCACATTCTTAGGTGTTCTTAGAACTAGTTATTTTTTTGTCACATTTCTTTTTGGTTACTTGTATTTGCAATCTTATTGCTTGTAATTTTTTTTCATTTTCAATCTTAACTTCATAAGTGTTTCTAATCAATTTATAATTGTGCCATGCCGATATCATATCTTCAAATAAAGCTCTTAGATATTTTATGACTTTTTCTCTTTTTAGCATTCTCAGTTCGCTGCCAAACCATTTATTACTATTATTTTCGTTCACTTTTCTTTTTACTATAATTTTTTCAATTACCAACGTTTTCTAAAATATAATATTACTCCTCCTGTTCCCTATGAATTACACATTGTTATGTACTGATCTTAAAGATTTAGTTCTGTTTCACTCACATTGATTTTCTAAGTTAAAATCTGGTTTAAATTTTTCGACAATTAGTTTCAGTTGAGTAAAGTTATTTCACAATCCTTGTATATTTTCGTATATTCCATGTATTTTCTTTGGTTCTTATATAGCTTTTCCTATTCTTCGCTTTTTTAACCCTTCTGTACTCCTTGGGGCGATTTACTCAACTTTGGTTTTCAGACGCAAAATTTTTCCCTTTTATTATAAGATATGAACGTTAAACTTTAATTTATCCATTATAGGGACGAAAATTATGCTTTTAAAATAAAATTTAGTTTTTTCATTTTCCCTCCACATCAAAACACGATTTACAAACATTTGAAACCCTTGGGTCAATATGACCCAAAAATTTTTTCACCCGTCAGCGATGTAGAATCGAATCATATTCATCATCAAATAAAAGCATTGAAAGCGTGGAGGCGGAAAATGCAGTACAAATAGATCACAGCATTTCAGTTACATATTTATCTAAGGGCAAAAATGTAGTTTGGAAGAGCATCCACCACTTCCAACAGGAGGTTGCCAAAAAATCAAATTTTATTAAATAAGCCTGGACCTACCAAAAGAGCAACACCTATGGTTACAGATATAAAGTCTTCGTTCGATTTGTTTATATCACCAAATATAAAAAATATTGTTATTCAAATGACAAATCAAAAAGGTGTCGAATTATATGAAGATATTTAGCAAAATAGAGGACCTATTTTTCGAGCAACAACGAGTCTCAAGTGATTTGTGAGCTTATCAAAGAGGCTATGGTTTGACAGCTCTGAAGATAGAGAATAAAGAAGATTTCGGGACAAACTAGCACCAATAAGAAACTTTTGGGACAAGTGGAATAATCAGCTCAAAGTTTTTTACAATCCGCATGAAAATATTACCGTAGATGAACAATTGGTTCCATTTCGAGGTCGGTGCAGTTTTAGGTAATATATTCCATCAAAGTCCGCCATATATGGCATAAAAATTTGGACACTTTGCGTTTTCATAACTAAATATGCCAGGAATATGCAGGTGTACATAGGCAGAGCAAGAGATACACAGCCAGAAAAAAATCAAGGTGAGACGTTTGTACTTCGTATTACATTTGTTATATTTCCATACTTTGAATTTAGGTGAGAGAGTGGTGCTAACATTATCAGACCCTCTGCCAAAGGAATGCACAATTACATGTGATAATTTTCTTACTGTATACAATCTTGCCATTCAACTACTTTGTCGGAATATTACATTAGTTGGCACTGTCTGTAAAAATACAACTTTTTTGCCATAAAAATTCTAGATATGAAAAAAAGCCCCTATTGCAGTCTGATTTTTTGTTTTCCAATGATATAACAATAGTTCACTATGTTCAAAAAAAAAGTAATAATTAAATAAATTCTTAAGTTTACATACATTAGTATTAAAAATATAATTATTATTAAAAAAAAGGCTGAATATAGAATTTAATTTTATTTTATATATGTATTTTTTATTAATCATTGCTCAGGAAGGGCTTATTTATTTAAGTTTTCATTTTTTTATTATACTAAATAAAAAAACACCAAAACATAAATTCCCTATATTAAATATGAAATGTTGTCTACATTTTATTGTTAGGTCATATTAACCCAAAGGATCATAGGAAGGGCACATATCCAAGGGTAGCAGAAGGGTTAACATAAGCTTATTTTGATATACTAAACATTCTCTGATAAATGTTACGTGATTTTCATCTAATTCTATATTAAGTCTTATTCTCCCTCATATAATTTACCCATTTTGGAACTATTTTTTTACAACCTTTGCTTCTTTCATTGTTTTCAGCGGCATTAATAACAAATATCTTCATTTATACACTCCAATAATTTGTGGTTATAACCTTGGCACTTAAAACACTGCAATACATTTGTACCATGCAAAACTCGGCATATATCTATATATTTTTTGAACACTTTATTTTTAATAATTTAAAATTTCTTAGAGCCTTGTTAAATTTGCTGGTTTATTTTACCAGGATTGCAAAATATTATTATTGAGAGATGGTTGAAGAATTCTGTCTGAAGAGGTTATTGCAATAGCAGACAATTTATCAGTGTTGAAGAATTGAAATTAAGAATCGTCCCTATCATGAATAACATGGGAAATTTCTATTCCCATGAAATTTTCGTTCCCATCGAAGGGAAAATTGCTATCATGAATCTCCCATGAAGTGTTTGGGTGGGTTTTTTATTTGAATGTTTTCGTAGTTTATTTACAACAAAAATAAGTATAATTTATTTTTTACTTTTTTAACATTATGCATTCTGGTTAGACCACCGTTTAACTTGACTGTTTAAACATATTAAAAATAATTTGGTAACCAATGTAAAGAAATTGGCGTGCAAGCATCTTGATTCCTTTATCAAGATAATGATTTTAAGCACATTGCACGAATGGTTCCTCTTTCGCACTTCTAGGCAACTGTAGCATCCTCCTAATATCCGAATTTAAGCCCAATCGAGCATTTTGATCATCAAATTTAGAACCAGGTCAATTTGTTACAGAAAAGGATCTTTATAACAGAGGAATAGTAGAAAATCTCACCTAAATTTCCAAAAAAAAAAAAAAATCCGGTGAAATTTTTTTCTCGAAGAATAGATGCTGTTAGTTAAGCACAAGGAAAAAAACACGAATATTAAAATATTCTCTTCTAAAAGATTTATTTTCGTAAAATGTAGAGCTCCTTTTATTTTTGTTGCGTAAATTTTGTTCTAGTAATAAGTTTTTTGCTATTTTTAAAGCCTCACATACAGTGTAAAAACCAAAACATTTAAATTTCTCGTGTTTTAAAAGACTGATATAAAACCTAAGCTATAGAAAATTAGAATATAAACTTTTTATTGCCGCTCACAATATATCAACACTTGTAAAAATGTTAGTAAAAATTGTTTCATATAAAATCTGTTTTTTATGGTATTTATAAGTTGGTAGATTTACATCGAGTCTGGTAGATTTTTGAAGACATTTTGGTAGAATTAAAATTTTTTAATGGCAACACCGTAGGACTTGTACCAAGCCTTTCTTGTCGGTCTATATTCAGCCAATAATGCTATGAATTCAACATATAAAAATATATATCTTATTGTTTTTTGTATTAAAACTGGGACTTAATATTTTGGGTATTTTTGTTTACATTTTATTGAAATTTCGTTACAAAAAATTAAAATATGTGGCAACACTGACTGTATACACCGTGCCAAGCACATTGAACAAGGTATTGTTGCCTGTACAACTAACATTTTAACGAAAACAACATATATTTGTTGCTTTTTTGTGAATTCTGAATATCAAAAAAATTAATAAAATACACCTAATCTTCTTCTTACACTCTAGATAAATTCCAAACGATATCGTACAATAAGTGGCGTATATACCTGATTAGGTGTAGAAAACGTTTGACATTTATAATAAAATACACATGAGCATGTTTATATATATTAGTTACGTTCCAAACAGTACAGTGCAAAATCAGGATAAGGTGTAAACTAAATAATACTATTGATATATGAAGAATCGCTGCATTACATAATATATAAGTCAGCCGAACCGGCAACACCACCTTCATAAATGTGTCTTACGCTGTGCTTTAAGCCTTTTAGAGCATCTCGTTTTTGTATGGCTGTTTTTTTGGAAAATAAAATATGACAACACTGGTTGGAACATAAAGTTTAAAGAATTAGTATAATTGTAAATTGTGGCATAGTCTAGATATTTTACGATGGTATCCAGCTTATTTTTAATTGCGGGACGTCGCATGGGTTATAATTTTTTTAGAAAAAAATAGTGAGTTTAAATAACGTAACAAATTTCAATATATTATGTATGCAATTTAGTGACTTTGGAAAGTGCAACACTGTTTTTATAGGTAACGTTTCTCCAGAGAGGTTTATACCCGAACACATTTCAGTTCCAGATTATTACCACAAACGAATGGATCCCGGCAACACGTTAGGAGAACCGGAAATAAAATCTTATTCACAAATAGATAAAATGCGTAATAGTTGCAGATTAGCGGCTAATATACTCAAATCTTGCGAAAATATTATTAGAGTAAATTAAGTGTTATATATATGTACATAAATACAAGGTAATGAAAAATTATTAATTTTAGGTAGGTGTCACCACAGATGAAATTGACTGTTTTGTACACAACAAAATAATAGCATCAGGTGCATACCCTTCGCCACTTCGATATGCAGGATTTCCTAAATCTGTATGCACATCCGTAAATAATGTTGCTTGTCACGGTATCCCTGACGATCGTCCTCTACAAGATGGCGATATTATAAATATCGATATAACTGTTTTTTTCAATGGCTATCATGGTGACTGTTCAAGAACATTTCCTGTTGGAGAGGTTGATGATCGAGGTCGATACGTAATGGAGAAGGCTGAGGAATGTCTGCTAGGGTGTATAAGCTTATGTAAACCTTATGTAAAATTCAACGCTATTGGTTGCTTTATAGAAAAATTCTGCAAAGAAGCAAATATAACCACAATTCCAGCATTTATTGGCCACGGTATTGGAAGTTACTTTCATGGCCCGCCAGAAATTCTCCACTTTAGTAAGTTTTTTATTTGTTTTTATTATATCCTTCTTAATTTGTAAAGTCTACAGAAAACAGTTTGCCGGGTGTAATGCTTTCAGGAATGACGTTTACAATTGAACCCATATTAACACTTGGTGGGCCTGAAATAGAAATTCAAGAAGATGATTGGACTGCTATGACAGTGGATGGCGCTAGAAGTGCCCAATTTGAACACACAATTTTAATTACCGAAAATGGTAATGAAATATTAACATTACCTGAATAATCACAAAAAAAGTTTTGCTGGGTTTTTCAATTTTTAAATTTAATAAAAAAAATATATATATAACGATGTGTTGGAAACATTTAGCTGCAAACAGTTTGTGGCGCAACTTTCTGTGTTGGTTTTTGTATAGGCAAAAATAATTTGAATTCTGGCGGCAACTCATCTTCGGAGTAGAGTCTGTCAGAAAAGTAAACACGTCTGATTCGGCAGTTCGCGTGAATTTGTACCCTTAATGTTTCAACATAATTAGTTCCATATGCTCTTCTTGTAAAGTCGGAAAGGTTGAACTGAATTTGATTCCAGCCTTCATCTAAACGCATTGGCATGGTACATATGAATGGCTTAACACGGGTCGTCGATTGGTAATTACTAGCACGAAAACGTCTTCTCACATTTTTATCATCTAGCACCTTAAAAATGTATTTTAAAGAAAAATTCGTAATTGAAATGAAAATAGATCTAATTTACCTGTACTTCGAAGGTAAAATATTTCTTCATGTTTTTAATAATCATCACCAAAAAAGGTAACTTTATTCCCAATGTCTTCTTTGGATCTGCAGGACATGTTATAAATGTTGTGCTAACGTTTGTTCCAACTATTTCCAAAACTAAACTTTGTATATCGTTATCCGTGATACGTTTAATATGACCGTTTCTCACTTTTTTATCCCATATTTGCAAAGGTTTGCTTCCTATACTGTATAATATTGATAAAAATCCAGATTGAAATGTGTTTTTAAACATGACTTTTTCACACAATAATTTGAAAAAAAAAGTATAAATTCAATAAAGAAATACCACCCTAATCACAAAGCTATAAATTTTGTTTGCAAATAAATTGAAGTTCAGATGTTATCGTACCAACCCCAACTATTGCCACACTTTTATGCCAAAATTCAAGGCTGCCATACACATAATGTAAAAAAATCAAACCATGGTGGAATTATATAAGGTGGTGACTGCGCAAATGAAAAATTAAATTTTAATTTTTATTAAAAAATATTTCAAATAATGATGACCCGTCTTCCATATCAATATGGCGATGCTTAATTTTTTTAATAAGAAAAAAAAAAATATATAAAGAAAAACATAAATAAAAACAAAAATGTTGAAGGCTACGCACTGGCCAAAATAACCAGCTGGTTTTCAAAAACACCACTTTATAAATAATGTCACCATGGGTCAAATTAAAGACGTAATAAGTAAGGTTAATGCAGATCTGCAACAATTTAAACAATAAGAACAGCTTTTCGGTGTGACACTACACTAAAGTATCACTTTTGCCCTTTTTCATGCCAATGTTATTTCTTATAATCTTTTTTAATTTATCCCATTGTATCATTTTAACGAAACACATATGTCACTCTTTGCCCCTTTTTGAAAATGAGTAAAAGTTCCAAAATTCTCAGTACACTTAGCTTTTATATATAGTATATATGTTGTATACTATGTATACATAACGTAACATGAGTTTTATATATATATATATATATATATATATATATATATATATATATATATATATATATATATATATATATATAAATTCGATATTATTTCTACTACAATTGGTTATATATATATATATATATATATATATATATATATATATATATATATAGGTTATATATATATAGGTTATATATATATATATAGGTTATATATATATATATAACCAATATATATATATATATATATATTATATATATATATATATATATATATATATATATATATATATATATATATATATATATATTAAATCAAAAAGAACAGATGAGCAGCAGACTTCATCAAGCAATATGGAAAATCATAAGAATACTGCCTTACATACATACATACATATATTATCGCAAGTATCAAAATTTTATGTTGTAGAATTTTGTAGTAAAGTTGTTTTGAGCGATGAAACTAAGAGTATTATATTTAATGGAAATAAAAAGTTAAAAAAACTAGATGTTCAACGTAAAAACTTGATACTCGCGATAGAGCATTTATGTAAGAGTTACGCTATGGTTTAGCGTTGCATATTGGCCGCTGTGGTTGGCATTTAAGTTTTTATTGAATCAATTATGAATCGTTTCACATATTCGAGCCTAATCGGATATGGTTCGAGGCAATCTGTGAATAAAATGGGTGTTTTTGACAATAACCTAAAGCATATAGCAAGCTTTGTAGAGGATTGGTTATTATACGACGTTTCTAAAGGGCTTCATTCTACTTATTAGTCATTTGACAAAAGCCCCACAGCCAATTAATAATAGTATAAAAAAGTGCAATTAAAAATAAGGCTCTAAGACTGTTCTTGCTACAGTATTAATACTGTATCGATACAAAGCAAACTACACTATTTTTTGCTTTGTAAAAAAAATATACGATGTATTTTGATGTTTTGGAATTCACTTCATGTATGTTTTTCTGTGTGCAGAAAATTTAATTTCATATTTTTCTTTAAACTTATTATACAAAAGCTGATATATTTTTATGTTATTTTTCGCGTGGACTTACATTATATCATTTTTGAAAGTCCAAACCTTAGAGTTCTGTGTAAAATAATGTTATATTATTTCTTAATGACTTTGTTCTCACTTCCAATCATATCTACTATTTAAAACAAAACTCCTGGCAACCCAATGCTTGATCAGCTGTCGTTGGCACATTCGAACTGGTTGAAAAAACGTAAAGTAAAAACAAATTGACTGTTGTTCTTGTTATCGTTTAAATTGTTGTAGAGCTGCATGTACCTTATTTATTGCGCCCTAATTCAGAGCGTTGAGCTTTATGTTGACTGGCTGGCGCGGATGATGAAGTGACATACTTAAATAAGAGCTTTAACGTTGTGTTGTAAACAGTAATGTCAACTTAAATTTTCAACAAAATATAACTAAATAAAAATTTAATAGCGATTATTTATTTATTATTTATTTATTTAATTATTAACAAATAATTAGAAATTAAAGGTTAATATTTAAAGAGCAATGACAACATAGGCCCACAGCTCAGAGTAGTATGATAATATAAAAGTATAATAATGTGATAGTGTAATAATAGTTGTAATATAAAGAAGTTGTAATATAAGTGAGAAGTTTTAAATATGGTTATATAATTTTGTTGATTTTAGAAATTGCGAAATTAAATGAATGTTAATTTTAGAATAAACAGATAAATATAGTTTGGGATTAGTATTTCCAAATGTTTGCGTTCGAATACTGTTAAATTTATTGCATTCTACAAGAAAGTGAATTGGGTTGCTATTGTTACTAGCGCAGTCGCAATAATTTATGCGACTTTGATACAGTAAGTGACCATGGGTTAATTTGGTGTGTTCAAGTCTAAGACGAGCAAACTTAGCGACATCCAATCTGCTGATATCCTTCGTGGTTAAATTGTCAATAGTCGTTCGGTCTGTGTTAATTGTCCGGTACCAAGAAGATGTATTTTCGAATATTTGTATTCTGTCAGTTGTAGCAAAGTGAGAAAAGATGAATTTATTAAGGTCATTTCGATCATAATTTGCAAAGCTATATGTTGGATATTCCTGTACACTCCTAGCAACACAATCAGCAAACTCATTGTCCATGATTTAATAGCCGACAGAGAATCAGAACAAATAACAAATTTACCCGCTTGAGATTTTGCAAATATGACCACCTTGTATAGAGCGACTATTTCGGCCGTATATATCGAGCTGCAGGGTGGCAACAATGACCTCCATATAATCTTATCTTCCGTAGTGATAGCAACTGACACAAAATCGTTATTTTTAGAACCGTCAATAAACAAAAATTTATGAGTTGAAAGTTTTTCCCTAATTTCGCTAAGTAGGGACCTAAATTGAATGGGACTAGTAAATTATTTTGTAAACTCAGTCATAGACGTTTCAAATATATTGACATCTAAACACCATGGGGGGTTACCATTGTCGGTCAAAGGAATAGCTCTAAAGGGGATATCCAGTGTATAGCATTTTTGTATAACCCTATAAATGAGGGATGGGATTCTGGGTTTTCTTTTCCTGCGAATTAATTTATTCACTATACTTCTAAGTGGTGTGGACTTATCGTATATCAAAGTTCTAAATAGTTTGGAAGTTGCAATTTCCCTTTGGGTAGTAAGTGGTAAAATGTTTGATTCAAATAGATGATTTTTCGTGGGTGTAGTACGAATAGCTCCTAGGCCACTTCTTAATGCAGAGTTCAAAATTGATTCGATCTTTCTTAAATTAGAACTGGGGGCATAACCATAAATAGGTAACATGTAATTTATCCTAGGTAGAATGATTGCCTTGACTACATATAATAGAGATCTCGGGTTACAGTTAAGCCTAAAACTCGACAGACATTTTACAGCACTGAGCCTCTGAGAAAGAGAGGAACATAAAAGAGATGTATGATCCTTCCAATTATATCTTTTGTTAATATAAAGTCCAAGAATTTTCAAGGTACTAACCTCAATTAAATCAAAATCATCTGTAACTACAGAGCATCGGCAGTCAAGTTTCCTATATGCAGATATTTACATTTAGTGCGCGATAATGACGCCCCAGAGTACTGGCACCAGTGGTTAACCTTGCTAAAGAGTTCACCCAAGTTGAGAACATCATTTTTTGTCTTTGATCTAATGATAATGTTGATGTCGTCTGCATAAGCGGAAAGACAAATATCCTTATTGATAGTAATTAGTGAATAAAGTTTGTTGTAAGCAATAAGAAATAAAATTACTGATATTGGAGATCTCTGGGGTATACCGTTGTGTAGCGGGAAAGGTGGGTGATATATTTAAATGTAATACCCTGTATCATTGTCTCTCATTATCCTATGTTCTTTAATACTAAATTTAAGTATATACCGTTAACTTTAGGCTAAGAGTTTTTAAAAATAAATTAAATTAAACGTGTGTGCCTCTTTAATCTCGGACACTACAATTGGCGACGAGTAAAAAGTGAAGTATCAGAAAAACGTGCCAATACCACGTTGATACAATAAAAAATTTAATAATTGAATTTAGTTTCAATAAAGTTTAATATTTAAAATGGCCGAAACACCAATTGCATTAATCGGAACTATTGAGGCGTATAATATTGGCGATGATTTGTATATAAATAGGTTAAATCATTTATTGTCATTAAATAAAATCAAGACGGATTCTGATAAAACATCTTTCTTAATAAGCCTCGGGGGATCAGAACTGTATAAGAAATTGTGTTCCATTTTATCACCAAAAACAGAAACTGATTTCACGTATGATAGCATAGTTAAAAAGCTGTCTATACATTTTACACCACAGAAAAATGTGATAGTGGAATGCTTTAAATTTTTTAAAGGAGACCAGCAATTGTCCGAGGGAATTTCTGATTATATTGTGGAATTGAAGCAGTTATCCCAACAGTGTGAATTTGGAACCTTTCTTGACAAAGCTTTACTCATTAAGTTTGTATGTGGTTTAAATAATGAAAACATACAAAATCGTCTTTTGAATGACATTGGTCTAACCTCATTCGAAAAGGCATGTCAACTTGCATTGCCATTGGAAATGAATCAAAGTCACGTGGAGATGTTAAGAAGTAACACGGTGCATAAATTGAATTATGATAAACCTTCCAGTTCAGCAAAATTCCATAAGAATGTTCAGCAGCAGCAAGGTGGCAGAGGAATTGAGAGAAGCAGAGGTACCCGTTATTTTAACCAGAGAAGCGAGAAAAATATTAATAGAGGAATCATTTGCTTTTACTTCAATCGAAAAGGTCATATTCAACGAAATTGTAGGACAAAGCAAAACAGTGAGAAAGGGTGTAAAGGAGGCTGCAACAGAGATCGTAAGAATAAGAATAAAAATAAAATTAATAATATTAATTTTAGTAGTGCTAGTGATTGTTTAAATAATTTGAGAAATTTATTTGCATGCAATTATTCAAAAAGTTTATAGTCAAGAATTAAGATAGAAAATGTATTTATTGAAATGGAAATTGACACTGGAGCCTGTGTCTCAGTAGTGCATATATCCGAACACAATAATTATTTCAAGCATATTGAAATGCAGAATGATAAAAAGTCTCTTAATGTGCTAACCGGTGAATGCGTAAATGTTGTTGGTTCTATAAATGTTAACGTAGAGTATAATCGTTTTAAACAAAATGTTAAATTATTTGTTCTTAATTCGGTTAAAATATTTACACCCTTGATGGGAAGAGATTGGTTAGATACGTTTATTCCGAATTGGCGTAATTTTGTTTGTAAAATATATAGTATTAATTCTTCCACGAATTTTAATTTCGAAAAACATAAATCTATTTTTTCAAAATAAAATTTTTCAACAATAAAACAATATTTGGCTGAAATTACGTTAAAAGATGATTCGTATCCAATATTTTCCCAAGCGTATTCGGTACCATTTGGTTTGAGAAGGAAAGTGGTAGACGAATTAGACAAAATGGTTAGTGATGGTGTAATATATCCTGTAAGTAGAAGTAGATGGGCCAGTCCAATAGTAATTGCAAATAAAGGGGATGGTTCGATTAGAATTTGTGTTGTTTGCCGAAGAAACGTTATTCGTTTCGTAGAAATGGAACATTATGTTATTCCTCGCATTGATGATTTAATTGCCAGCTTAGCCGGTTGGAATTATTTTTGCAAATTTTTCCTTCAAGTGGGTGTAACCGAACGATCTAGGGAGCTTTTAACCATAAATACACATCGAGGTTTATATCAATATACGCGTCTTATTTATGGGTTAAAAACCGCTCCACAATTATTTTCGAAAATTATTATTCTAAAAGGGTTAGATAAAACGTTGGTCTATTTTGATGACATTTTAGTTGGAGGTACTAATTTAGATGAATGTGAAACAAATTTGATACGTACGGTAGATAAATTATTGGAATTCAATGTAAAAGTAAATTTTTAAAAGAGTAAATTTTTCGAAACGGAAATTGAATATTTAGGATATACGATTAACAATCGAGGTATTGTTCCATCTAAAACAAAAATTCAGGCTGTAATATACGCCCCTTCACCGTCTAATAAAAATCAACTTAGGTCATATCTAGGTATGGTTAATTATTACAACCATTGCATTCCAAATTTATCATCGGAATTACATTTGTTACACGACTTGGCTAAAAATGACGTAAAGTGGATAGGGTCTAAGGAACATCAAGCTTTTTTTGAAAAAAGTAAACTTCTTTTAACAGATATTAACGTGCTAACACATTATGACCCCTCTAAACCTGTAATTATTTCATGCGATGCCAGCCCTTATGGCGTGGGTGGTATTCTATTCCATATTATAAATGGAATAGAGCACTCTGTAATGTTCGTTTCAAGCACTTTGAAGCCAGCTGAGAGAAATTACTCACAGCTACATAAGGAAGCTCTTACTACTGTTTTTGCAGTACGCAAATTTCACAAATACATTTATGGATTGCCTTTTATAATTGAAAGTGACCATCAACCATTAAGGGAAATATTCTCCGATAAAAAGAATTTACTATCAGTGACGTCAAATAGACTGCAAAGATGGTCAATTTTCCTCTCTTCCTACAATTATACTATTTGTTACAAAAAGGGATCGAAAATGTGCCATACAGACGCTCTCTCGAGATTGCCATTGCCAGAGGAAACTGGAGAGGAGAATAATAGTATTAACATGTTTCATTTAGTAAACGAGCTTCCGATTGATAGTAATGATATTAGATAAGTATTGAGGAATGATTTTGAACTTAGTAAAATTTATCAGCTTGTTATGTATGGTTGGCCTACATTAATTCCGGTAAATATTCGATAATATTACAATAAGCGCATATCGTAGCGACAAAAAATGAATGTTTGTATTGTGGGAACAGATTAGTAATACCGGAATCTTTACAAAGTAAAGTTCTCGAGTTATTACATAATGGTCACATAGGAATCGTTAGGATTAAGCAAGAACCTATGTTTGGTGGTTGGGTATTGATAACGATATAGAAAACTATGTAAAATCTAGTGGCGTATGTAGTTCAAATCAAAATGTTTCAAAATCTATATTAACAACATGGCTTGAATCTAGGTACCCATTTCAAAGGATTCATTTAGATTTCTGTAAAATTAAAATGGTAACTATTTTAGTAATAGTTGACACATTTTCAAAATGGATAGATGCAAAGGTTTTAAAATCTACAACTGCAAACGTACTTATAGACGTTTTAAGATCATTTTTCTCAATTTTTGGATTGCCACAACAAATTGTTAGTGACAACGGACCTCCTTTTGGTTCAAAAGAATTTAAAGTTTTTTGTGAAAATAATGAAATCGAATGCTTAAAATCGCCTGCATATCACCCGCAGAGCAACGGTAGCGCTGAAAGAGCCGTTCAAACGTTGAAAAGTAGTTTGAAAAAATATTTACTTGACCCGAAATATAGGCACAAGTCGTAGGATTTTAAAATAAATAACTTTTTGTTAAAATATAGAACCACACCAACAACAGTTACAGGTACCACTCCATCAAATTTAATATATTGTTATAAACCAAAAATACTATTAGATAAACTTAATTCTAAGTCAAAAATAAACATAGAAAATAAGCCGAAGGTAAATAAACATATAAGAAATGAAACGAATGAGAAAATGAATAAAATTTTGGAATTTAAGGAAAATGAAATTGTATTGTATAGAAATATTTTGAATAATTATTGTAAATGGGTACATGCAATAATTGTAAAGAGACTAAGCAAATTAAGATATTGTATTGATATTAATGGGAAAGAGACAGTTGCTCATATTAATCAACTAAAGAAATTTTTTGGTAGAGTTGTAAAATTTAACAAGTCTAATATGACATATTGTAAAAGAGATGAGAGTAAGAAAAGAAAAAAAAGTATTGATAATCCATGTGAAATTGAACTAAAACGTTCGGAGAGAATTAAGTTGAAAAGAGAACACATAGATGAAAATAAGTAATCTTGCTATAATTTGTTTAAATTATTTCTTATTTAAATACGACAATCACATTGATTGAATATAGTATATTTATATTGAATTATTATATTGTTATTTGTTCAAATGTGTTTACACACATATGTTTATAAACATATGTTTATAAACATATGTGTGCTTATAAACATATGTGTGTAGGTATAATTACAAATTTGATGGTCGACTTAAAAATTAATAGGATATATATATATATATATATATATATATATATATATATATATATATATATATATATATATATATATATAGAAAATATAAATATAAAATATAAAATATATATATATATATATATATATATATATATATAGAAATTATTTATTTATTTATTTATTTATTTATTTATAATCTCTATTTTTGCCACATTATTATGTGTATTATAAGCAAAATAAGTTATTATCATTCATTTATATTGGGGAGGAAATGATACATTTAAATGTAATACCCTGTATCATTGTCTCTCATTATCCTATGTTCTTTAATTCTAGATTTAAGTATATACCGTTAACTTTAGGCTAAGAGTTTGTAAAAATAAATTAAAGTTTTTAGTCTGTCTTTAATTAACATGTGTGTTCCTTTAATCTCGGACACTACAGTGGAGAGTGATGATTCCCTATTCTCACAATAATTTTCCTGTTCGTCATGAAGTTATAAACGTAGCGAATCAATCTTATGCCCAATTTTCATTCTATCATTTGTTCCAAAACTGAGTGAATGCCTATCTTATCGAAAGCCTGTAGGAAATCAAGAGATATTATAGTAATATGTTTACGCAATGATAGGGCATTCGCAATCTGGTAGTCTATATAAAGTAAACTATCGATTGTCGATTTTCCCCTCTTGAAGCCAAATTGGTGGTTATTAAGAAGTTTGCATGACATTACAAACCACCATAACCGATTGGCCACTATTCGATCGAAAACTTTAGATATACAGGGATTGAGAGATATTGGACGGTAAGATGCAAGTGATGATTTTTTCGAACACGGCTTGAGGATAGGTAAAATAACGCTAGTCTTATACTTCTGAGGAATATTGCCAGTAAAGATATCGTTAAAGTGATTTAATATTCTTTTCTTCATGTACTAAGGAAGCATCTTGAACATTGGATAAGATATCCTGTCCAAACCCGGAGTTTTGGCCCTGAGTTTACTAAGGACTGACTCAAGTTCAATTAAAGATATATCTTCTTCCAACCTCGCTGCAATACTGCAGGGCACAGTTGTCGGCGGCTTATTCTTCTAGAATGCCTCGTTCAAACAGAAGTTTGTATTAAAATTATCATCCCTAGAATTATTTGAATAAAAATAAGCGAACTCATGTGCCATCACCTGTCCATCAGTGATATGCTTTTCAGGATCATTGAATGAAGTAATGCAGTGAATTCCGTGTGTGGTCTTATATCCAGTAAAGGATCTTATATTGCACCATATTTCCCTAACTGGCGTAGAGGGTTTAATTGATGACATTAAAACAGATAGAGATGTTCTTTTCGAAATCTTAATTTCCCTTTTATAAATATCGTTTGCCCTCTTATAATCCAAAAGGTTGATTGTGCTCATACACCTTTTAAATTTGTGCCATGCTCTGTTCTTCAGCGATTTAAGGGTTTGTAAATTTTCATTCCACCATGGTATGTGGTCGTGATTGTGGAATAGACTCGTTGGCAGATTGCAAGATTCTTTTCGAAATGTTTGCACTCTCCCTATTCACATCAGTGCTAGCAGGACGAATCGAGTTATATTTTAAACAGTTTTCCTTAAATTTCTCCCAATTGGCATTATTAACTTTAAATTTAGGTAAAAAACTGTCATGTTTTGTCAAACGCGCAAAAATGGATAATAAAATCGGGAAGTGGTCACTTCCACAGAGGTCATCTTCGATTTTCCAATGACAAAAATCAGCAATATCAGCAGAACAAAACGTTAAATCTAAATAAGAGTAGCTACCATGTGTATTCAGGTGAGTCGGGGATCTATCATTCAGTAAAATATAATTTGAATCATTCATATATTTAAATAAAATATTCCATCTACTGTCACAAAAGGATGAACCCCAATTAGTGTGGGAGCTATTGAAATCATCAATGATTACTCCTGGAAAGCTTGTGTCATTGAGTAGACCCCTGAGGCTATCAATATTAACTTTTCTACTGGGAGGGATGTATAGATTTATAATACAAAACTTTCTGTACGAGGTAACGGATAAACACAGGGTGTCAAACTCATTCGTAATGACGATCTGTTTATGTTCTATTGAGTTGTGAACCAAAAAAGGCAACACCCCCGTACCTAGTATTGAACGTATTCAAGTTATAAAATTTGTAATTAATTGGAATCGGTACTGAGATATTAGGGTAGTTATGTATATGAGTTTCTTGTAGAGCTATAATCTTCGGGCTATATTTTTAGTCGGTATTTGAAGCTCACTATAATTGTTTAGATAACCATTCATGTTCCATTGAAGGACAGAGTGTGTCATATATTACTCAAAAGGTTATTAATTAATACTTTTGTTGTTCTAGAGTTCGAGACTAGGGGTAGTTGATAAGCTACTAATAAAACCAATGTATATAATAAAAAGTTACAATTAAAGCTATAGATTATATACAATATAAATAAGCGGGTTATGATAATTAGATGCATTAAGGTAAAGGATAATAAAATATTGTGAAATAAATTAGAAGAAAAATGTATTTTAGTAGAATATGATAATAATAAATAATTAGTAGATATAAACATCAATATAAATTTCATGAGTATTACCAGTGTTATAATAATCATAGTTCCATTTTGTTGTTGTCTTCCGCATTGTTGAGTTTATGTTGTTTTGTCCTTGGGGTAGTTTTTGATAGCTTAGAATTTGCTTTTAACATGGTTTGGAGTCTCTTTGAAGTATTTCTTGGTAAAATTTTTACTTTAGTGTCTTTAGCAGCTGAAGATGTGCTGGGTTGAAACAATAGGTCGGAATCAGAGTCAGTTATTAGATCAAGAGTGGCTTGGTTGGTAGTTACAGGTTGGATTGTTGTATTTTGTTTAATAGGAATAGAGAGATTATGGGGTAATTTTGGGTTGGTAGAGTTGTATGGTTTATTTACAACAGTGGTGTTATTTGAATTGACAATAGTGGTGTATAAGGGTTGCTCATGTTGGTGGCGATCACTATAGATTTTGTAGGCAGTTTTGCTATCTACTTTTTCGATTGTCTTAATTGCCTGTAACTCTTTGTGTTTGATAAAAATTGGACACTTTATCCCTAGAAGTATGTTTGGTATCACTTGCTTTATTACGAATGCAGTTTATGCAGTTAATTTCCTTAGAGCATTCATCATCATCCCGTTCAGGATCCAGATGGAATTCTTTTGCACAGTGAAAGCATATTTTTTTATTTTTGCAAAATTTTTCAATGTGCCCAAATTGCTGGCAACAATTGCATTTAACTGGTAGGGGTATATATGGGCGAACAATTACTTTTTGGTATCCAATTTTGATCTCCATAGGTAGGGTAGATGATGAAAGTCAGAATTATCAAACCAGATTTAATACTTTGGTTGTTTACAAATTTCATTATTTTTTTGACTTCACATACGTTTTGATCAATTAATTCGTTTGTAATTTCATTTTCTGGTATTCCTCTTAAATCATTGCTGCAAATAACACCTTTAGTTTGGTTATTGACTCAGAGAGTGCTGTAAGAGTTGACAGTTTGTTTGCTTGAGCGTAATTTTTCGGTTTAATGAGAATGTTTCCACTAATTAGCTTTTTGCATTCTTCGACTTCTCCATTACACGTGTAGTCAATAGCTTTTTTTAACAAGAAGGGAGAAACGTACGCAAGTGTGTCATTGCTATTTGTTCTTTTCATAATTAAATATATTGGTCCAGGTTGAGAAAACTTGAGAGATTTTGATTTATCCCAATTGAGAGTTGGAGAGGTTTTATGTATAGATTGATCTGGAGGTTTATTCATGTTTCTTTTATTTTAATATTCTTACCACCAATACGTTATCCAATTTAATAGTTATGATAATAATGACTTAATAAGATTTAATCGAATTGTTAAATCAATTATTACATAGTCCAAATTATTCAAAACGAAATAGATAGAACTGTAGAAAAAGTTAATGATTATATACTTAGGGCGTTAATGTTTATAGAACCACTCAGAAACAAAAATTGGTTTGTCAGACGTCTGCTTTGAATTAAGCTTAGAGTCGAACTGTTAATAGCGATTAAATCAGTAAATGTAATGCGAAAATAGTTAAATGACATTACTTTAATATTTTTACGGAAATAAAGAAATGCCAAAATTTTGTTATATTTAGTAGATATGTGTCACCCTGTCAATTTAACAGCACTGCCAAATCGACTATCTTTACGTTACATTTGAATTAACTGATACGAAAATAGAAGATGGTCGATATTTGGAACCTTCCAAACTGTAGGCAATTAGGTACATAAAGGGGCTGCTTTATCTACAAGTTAGATTAGTTATCGTTTTGTTGTCATAAGAAAAAGACTTGGTTAAGCTGAAATAAAAGTTGTTGAAATAGAAGTTGCTGAAATATTTAGTTGTTGCATTAATATAAACTGCATAAACGTTATAGTGTAGTAAATAAATAAAACTGTTACAACAACAAAGTGGTTTAATTTTATTTTAACGCAATTTCAACGAAATCAAACTTTTTAAAGAGGTTAAAACGTAACAATATAAGCAATTACAGTCCGTTTAAAAAATATACAACACAGTCAGTTTTGTGTATCTATAACAGCGTTTCGCAGCCAACTTAACTTTCTAACGCGCTGCCAAAATCGGATTTTTCACTACCAACGTGTTAACGCCGCGTTATTTTGGTTTGCTCTATACAATTTGTATGTACATTAGAGTTGTTGACAAATAAATAACGCTTTATTTCAGGTTTGGCTGTGAGAATATTTTATTGCAAACGTGTTTAGAGTTATACTATAAGCGCATAGAAGGCATGCTCTCGGCTTCATAAATTTTTTGAAAGCAGCAGCAGCAAAAACAGCCGACAATGATATTCGTAGTGTAGATATTTACAAATATTAATATTTTAACAAAAGTAATGATTGAAGTAAATTTAGTAAATTTTGTACCAGAAATTGCTCCTGAAACATATCAGCGCTATTAAAAATAATAGAAATAATAAAGAAATATTTTGCAACTTCAATAAATCAAAACGATAATAAACAAAATACTGGGTTATTTACCACAAAAATATAAAAATCTTATTCTTAGAATGTTTTTTACCTACCATAGCCATAAAAATGAACCCCTGACTTTTGTCAAAGTTAGGCATCTGACTTTGTGGTTTATTTCACTTTCAACACACACCCGGCTTTCATTAACTTCGCTAATTTTGGATAAGTAATAGCTAACTGATTCTCATGATTTAAGCTTATTTTATTCTCAACATTAAGCTTTAATTTAAATACTAAACATCTAAAATTTTCATTCTGAAAAATTTTTTATGACTTTTTGAATAAAATTGCTCTAATTTTGCGTCAACATTTTTTTCGCAGCTAAGTTGTGAATAACTCTGAAACTGTTAAAAATACAAAAAAAAAAAAAATAAATTGTTCAAAATTTGTTTGTGATTTATAGGAAATTTTGTTCCTAAACGTTTGGTGGTACTTGCATTAAAAGTTCAAGTCGTTTTCAAGTTATGGTGAAATATATTGACATAACTACCATTTTTAGGGCAAAAAATTTGAGCCAGATGAAAAGACACTGAAGACAGATTTGAATTCAGCGCATCAAAATCATTATATATCATATAGTTTTAAAGACGTTTTTTGCTGTAGACCAGTGTAATTTCCCGCAAAGGGGTCGATATTATTGTTACAAACATCAGATTTGGCACCTCTGTAGTTTCTTATATTGCTAAAAAGAATAAAAAAAAGCAGCAAAAACAACTATACGTGCTGTTTACAAATAACCAAATCGACATTAACGTAGATATAAAAATAAACGTCAACTACTACCTCAACAAGAACTAACAGAAAAGAAAACATGTAACAAACAATAAAAAACAACAAAAAATAACAAAACCTGTATCTAGGCGTAGATCCAAATAACAGTTTTTTCCAAAGGAGAATAAAAAGTGAATTAATGTTTCGTTCAATATAATAAAAATTGAGAATAATTAAAGGTTATATAAAAAATACAATATTGTTACGTTTTAACCTTTTTAAAACGTTTGAGTTCGTTTAAATTACGTTAAAATAAAATAAACACCGCTTTATTTCGTTATTTTACAGTTTTTATTTTTCCACTATAACTTTTATACTGTTTGTTTTAATACAACACTTATTCGTTTATACAACACTTTTATTTTCGCTTTAACACAAATTTAATTTTTGACAGCCAAATGATAACTGAACTACGTAGGCAAAGTAGTCTCCTTATATGCCTAATTGTCTAAGCTTGGAAAGTTCCGGGAATGTCTCAAATGATCTCATATGATCTATCTGTTAATTTTAAACGTAAGATTGTGTTATCAAGGGATGATTTAATTGGCAGTGCTGCCATATGCACAAATAAGTATGGCATTGACAGAGTGACACAAAATATACCAAAATCCTACAATTTAGGCCTCCCACTTAAGGCTGTTTGTCCCGAATAGGTTCAATACCACATCGTTTAACATCTTGACTACTTTATAAGGTCCATTCCAGTTAGTTTGGAGCTTTGGAGATAATCCTTTCATCCGCTGTAGGTTGTAGAGTAGAACCAATTGTCCCTTATGGAAGCCAACCGTATTTGTTGGCACGATCATACCTGGCTTTCAATCTATCACGGGCCATTTCTAGTCGTGTATGCCTCGATTCATTGAGCACTTTTGGACTTTCATTTTTCTTGGCCTTACCGACTGGTGCTCTCGATTCGTATTGCTGCAGATGATTCTGACATGTTCTGACTGCAATTTTAGCCGCAAAACATTCAGTGCAGTTTACTATCCATCCAGCAGCAGATTGCTGGCATCCAACCTAGCAATAACGCTGTTTTAATTTTTCTACTGTCTTTGCAACGCTAAGATGCCCTACGCTAGGTTTCTTATGAGACCGATTTAAAATGTCATTCATTTTTGAGGAAGGAACCAATATTAGATTGGAAGTTGTATTGTCATCTGCACTTTCCCAGCTTCTGCTGATACCTCTTTACTAGTAGGCCGTTCGTCTTTTTCTTTAGCCGCTACAGGGTCTTTTCTCTGAGCCGTTGACCAGTTCTCGGTAACATCCAGACGTAATTATTTGGTATTGATAATGGTCTCTTTAGCCTCATCACCTGTTTTATCAGCGGCTATCTTACATTGGTTTTTACTCTTTCCACTCCTGTAACAAGCTTCACTGTTATGTGGCAATCTTTTCATGTCACAATCTCTATTATGCCCATTGCCATCATGTCCAACCTCATTTACATTACGGCGTTCATTTAATTGTTTTCTGTTGTGTGTACCTAGGATCATCTTATACGACTCACCTCTATTGGTAGGGTAATGGTTACGAAATGTTTTGGGTCTTCTATAGCCAGTGTTTTCCTATTTTTAATGTATGAGCGGTGCCGTACAATGGCTTTTAAAATGACCGATCTTGCCACAGTTTTGGCACCTCATTTTTGCCCTTTGCCCTTTTTCGACCAAAAGCTGTTCTACCACCTCTTTGTTAGCTGCGGTTTGGATAACTCTCGAGCAGTCTCCTCCGCTAGTTCGAACTCCACGGTCTCTGTAAAGATTGCCTTTTAAACAGCACACACCGAATACTTCATATAAAAGTCCATTATACCATTGATGAATGCTTCAGTCTTAATTTGCTGCACTAGTGGGGTGTTTCCCCTGGATTACTAAGCTGCACAAACCTCTCGACCTCTATTGCAAAGGCTTGCAATGATTCATTAGGCTTTGTCGTTCGGCACCTTAATTCCTACATTGTTCAGTTATCGTTTGGCTGTCAAATAACAAGGTTGTGTTGAAGCGGAAATAAAAGTGTTGTGTAAACGAATATTAAGTGTTGTATTAAGAAAAACAGTATAAAAGTTATAATGAAGTAAACTAAAGAAACTGTAACAGCAACAAACTGGTTTAATTTTATTTTAACGTAATTTAAACGAACTCAAACGTTTTAAAAAGGTTAAAACACAACATTGGTGTCGGAAGTGGGATTGCGTTATAAAATAAAATCAATAGAAATTTGACACAAAAACAAAAAAAAATTTTTAATTCCAAGAATTAAAAGTGGACAGGCTCAAACGCGAGTTAAATAAATTAGAACTGTTAACAACCGGTAACAAAACCCAACTACAAAACGTATGTTAGAGGAGCTTCAGAGACGTGGCATAGACATCGATAATCACGAATTTTATGACGAGAATAAGTTTGAGATGAGTGCCCTTACAACAAGTTGTATAGACGTTAACTCGCTGCTGGCTGCTATGATGGAAAAAATGCAGGTACAGAGCAAATTGCTTTTATTTCAGGTACGAGAAACGTAGAGCTGAAATTCGAGAAATTTCTAAGGTTGACAATTAAAAGCTTATGGAAAAAATTAATGCTGTGGTGAATGCACAAGAAATTTCTAGAGCTGATAACGAAAATCTTTTGGCACAGCTTAAAGAGACTTCTAGAGCTGAAAACCAGAATTTTCTGGTGGAGAACAGAATGTCAAGCCTAGAACAAGCAATTAAGGTAATTGAGGAGAAAATAAATAGTCTCCAGTGCCAAAAGCCGGAACCAGTGCGTATAATACCAGAAGATTCCAGCAGAATAAAAACACCTTGCTTTGATGGTAGCTCCCCCCTATCCGTATTTAAATTCCAATTCGAGACAGTGGCGAGTAGAAACGGATGGGACGATGAAGAGAAGGCACTGGAATTAATTTTGGTCTTAAGAGGTGCTGCAGCGAAATTAAAAAAAAAACCACGCCAGCCAGCTGCAGAAACAGTATAGTGAAGTAAATAAAGAAACTGTAACAACAACAACGTGGTTTAATTTTATTTTAACGTAATTTTAACGAACTTAAATGTTTTAAAAAGGTTAAAATATAGCATTAATGTCACAAGAGGGATAGCGATATAAAATAAAATCAATAGAAATTTGACACAAAAAAAATTGTAATTTCAAGAATTAAAAGTGGACAGGCTCAAACGCGAGCTAAATAAATTAGAACTCTTAACAACCGGTAACAAAACCGAACTACAAAAACGTCTGTTAGAGGAATTTCAGAGACGTGGCATCGATAATTACGAATTTGATGGCGAGAATAAGCTTGAGATGAGTGCCCCTACAACAAGTTGTATAGACGATGACTCGCTGCTGGCTGCTAACGATGCTAACACAGCACTACACGCTTCAAGACGTGGGAAAGATACCGATTTAATAGGGGTTACTCTTGTCCTTGGAGATCAAAAATGAGTAAAAATCGTGCCATCTGACACCACCCCCGCGAACGCTTTTTCTGATGCATCAGAAAAAACATGCAATTCGGCAGCAGATTCCCTAGAAAAATTCACCTATCTCTGTATTCTGATTTCATTTATTCCGTCGTAGCACTCAACGAATTTTATCCATTCCGTCTCCGTAGAATGGGAAGGCATTCATTCTAATCAATATTGTCCAGTCAAATGCGTTGCATAATCTTGACCATGACAATCACGGGACCTACCCAGCCAACGGGGTCAAAAGGTTTAGCGATAGTGGACAAAACTTCTCTTTTCGTGTAACTCGACTTCACTTCAATAGGACTGACCTTAAAAAAGAAAGAATCTAATTGCGTATTCCACAAAATACCTAGAGTCTTAGAGTTCCTAGACTCTTCGAATGTTAAACGTTTTGCGTCAATTAAATGTGCCGAGGGCAAACCTGTTAGTACTTGACGCTCATTCGAAGTCCAAAGCTCAAAGCCCGCCGAAAACAAGGCTGCTACTAATTGATCCCTAGCAATCAAGGCAGTGAATACATCATGTGCTCTTGTCAAAACGTCGTCAACGTACATGCCATTCCGCAAAATGTGGGATGCTAATGTCTAAGTGAGGAGCGCAATTCACACAGTCTGAAGTTCGTATTCGGTCAACAGACTACCATGGGAGCTTCTATAAAGAATTCGCTGAAATGGAGTATGCAAAGGCTGAACACTGATTTGGCGATACATTTGTGTGATGTCACAATTAAAAACATATTTAAACAACCGCCAACGAAGAATCAAAATTACCAAATCGGTCTGCAAAGTTGGTTCTACAAATAAGCAATCATATGAGGAAGTACCATTCGAAGTCTTATTCGACGCATTGAAGACTACACTAAGTCTTCCTATCAAGCTTAATAACAGGATAATGCGGCTAATAACACGAATAATTAACCGCGTTGTCAGAAGCACCTACAGGTTTCATATGAACTAAGCTCAAATATTCCCTCACAACCACATTATGCATATCTCTAACGTCCAGTTTGCGCAAAAGAGATGAATCAATTCTAAAAATCGCCGTAAAGCACTAACGCAGAGATGTGCAAGTTGATCGACCGAGGGAAGTTTAAAAGCAAGTGTTACGATATGCCTTCCACTAGAATTTCGCTGTGTCGTAGACTTATAATTCTGCACACAAATTCTATCCTCAGGTGATAAAATTTTCCTCTTTGTGGTTTCCTCAAGCAGCAGATTTCTTAACCGGTCCTGTTAAGATCCATTTAAAAACAAGTCCTGAGCTAACAAGAAACCGAAAAAATTTCTCTTACTCGTAAGTCCACCAAAGAGAATATTTGGATATACATCAGCGCCCAATAAAGTATTAATAGGGCCACTCTTATAAAAGTTCGGATCCGCAAATTTAAGGTCCGGAATTTTACCACAGATTACCAGAAATTGAAGGTAATATAAGGGCAAATGTCTCCAAATCAATACTATAATCAATCAGAAAAGCTATTTGAAGTATACTAACTTTTCTGGACAAAACAGAAGCATTCCTATCGACTTCTTATCTTAATACTTGTAGAAGTTGATTGAAGTCTCAGTAGATTTCGCTGTCGTTTCGATATAAAGGAATAATATATATATATATATATATATATATATATATATATATATATATATATATATATATATATATATATAGTATATATGTAGTATATATATATATATATAGTATATATGTAGTATATATATATATATATATATATATATATATATATATATATATAGAATATATATATAGTATATATATATATATATATATATATATATATGTAGTATATATATATATAGTATATATGCAGTATATATATATATATATATATATATATATATATATATATATATAACATTCGTCGTGTTATTGCCGTGTTATTGTCGTGTTATTGTTATTGCAACTTAAAGTTCTATACCTCTATAAAAAACACCCCTTATATATGTATATATATTGTTACGTTTTTATCTTTATATATATATATATATATATATTATATTTATATATATATTTATATATATATTTATATATATATATTTATATATATAATATATATATATATATATATATATATATATATATATATATATATATATATATATATATATATACTATATATATATATATTGTTGTACTTTTATTTTATATATATATACTATATATATATATATATATATATATATATATATATATATATACTATATATATATATATACTATATATATATATATATATATATATCTACTGTTACGTTATATATATATATAACGTTATATACTGTTACGTTTTAACCTTTTTAAAACGTTTGCGTTCGTTTAAGTTGCGTTTAAAATAAAATATATACCGTTTTATTTTGTTGTTTTACTGTTAAATTATTATTTACTACACAACTTTTATATACTTTACGACAACTTAATATTCGCTTAAACAACACTTTTATTTCCGCCAAACGATAACTAGCTGCCATGTAGGTAAAACAGCCCTTTATATACCTATTTGCCTTCATTTTGGAAGGTTCAGGAAATATCGACCATCTTCTATTTCCATATCCACTAATTCATATGTAACGTAAAGATATTCGATGTTGCAGTGTTGCCAACTTGACATATACGAAAATCCCACTATGCAGTGTTGTATTTTTATTTTCGTAACACTGCCTTCGCTTAAGCCTGTTCGTCCCGAATGGGCCCATTATCCTTCTTCCGATTGCTCGCAAGTCGTTCTAAATCTAGCACTTTCATTTTTGATCGCGGACTATGTTCTTCTGTATTCTGTATACCACATCATTTAATCTTTTGACTACTTTGTAAGGTCCATCCCTGTTAGTTTGCAGATTGGGAGATAATCCTTTCTTTCGCTGTGGGTTGTAGAGTAGAACCAGTTGTCCCTCATGGAAGCCATCCGTATTTGCAGCACATTCATATCTGGCTTTCATTCTATCGCTGACCATTTTAATTCGTGTGCGCACGAACTCGTGAAGTTCAGTGAGGCTTTCTGTCTTTCAGAATATGTGGCATTTCTCTCTGTGGTATGCTTAACACCAAACTCTAAGTCACCGCATGGATGAAGTTTTACTATCAGCACTTTTTCAATGGCGATATAAGCATCCATTAATCAACTTCAAAGTCTCATTGTGCCCAATACGCCTTTGTATGGGGACCTTCTGCTGATATTTCATTGCGAGTGGGACGTCTGTTCTCTTTTATTGCGGCTATAATCTTTGCCAATATTGGGTCACTTCTTTGCGCTTTTGACTAGTCTTGGTTTGCGTTAGCCGGATATCAAGGATGGATTCCTTCCGTTCAGCTTTCACCCAATGTTTACATTCTAAATTACAAGGACGACGTGAGAGAGCGTATCAGCATTTCCATGCCTTATGCCACTTCGGTGTTCAATGCTAAAATCATAGGCCTGGAGGCGCTCAATACAACGTGCCAGCTGTCGTTCAGGGTTCTTAAATTGCAGCAGCCATCTCAGTGCGGAATGATCAGTCCTTAGCAGAAAATTTTGACCATATAGGTATTTATGGTAATGTTTTGTGCATACCAGCACTGCCAGTAGCTAACGTCGAGTGCGGCTATAGTAGCTTACGACTTTCTCCCTCCCATTGACCACCTGTGAAAGTACATCACCAATATCATAACCACTGGCATCACTATCAAGGGTATATTTTTCACCTGGGACAGGATATGCCAAAACCGGTGCTGCACATAATAGGTCTTTTAATGTCTGAAACGCCTTTTCTTGTGACACACCCCAATGATACGCCTTAGATTTCTTAGTGAGCTCACGTAAGCTTGCTACCACGCTCGCAAAATTGAGCACGAAGCGTCTGCAGTATGTGCAGGGTCCCAAAAATGCCATAACTTTAAACTGCCACAAGCTATCGTTCACAGAAAGCAGTTTTCTCCTTATTCTTGTCTGCGATCTCTACCTGCCAATACTCGCTTTGTAGATTCAATGTAGAGAACCACTTCGTTCGGGCTAGCAGGTCGAGCGTATAGTTAATTTTTGGTAGCGGGTAGCTGTCCTTTTTAGTGAATCATTCAGCTTCCTGTAGTCTACGCAGAATCTTCTACTACCATCTTTCTCTTTAACTACAGGTGAGCTCCAAGTACTCGATGATGGTTCAATTACACCGCTCTTCTCCATTTCATTGACCAGCTCCTGAACGTCATTACGCTTCGCCAGAGGTATACTTCTGGATGCCTGCTTTATCGGTCTTACTTCGCTAGTAGTAATTTTATGTTTGACTATAGCTGTTCTACCATGACTTTTAATTTTCGTGGTGAATTCGCAGGTGTACCTCTTTAGCAGCTTTTTGGCTTTATTTCTTTCTGAAGCTTTTAGACTTGCTACCCATTTCTCTACATTTTCTTTAAATACCTGTTGGTTCTTGGCTGATATATTGGCAGGTTCCGGCAATTGTTCGGTGTTTATTACCGCCTCTACGGGAGCACATTGGCCTACCTTGGAGTTTTTACAAATGAATTTTTCATGGCCTAATAGATTAAGCACCCTGACTGCAACTATTCCTTTTTTATTAGATTTGACGCTTTACAGTTTCCCTGAAAGTGGCAGCTCTTTCCACAGTTAACACATTTCAATATTGATTTCTGCTCAGCTAGGAGCCGCTTTACCACCTGCTCTTTTTTTTTTGTTGATTTCATCATCTTTCTCTGCCGCAACTTCTACATTGCGTATTTGTGGTTTTGATATCGTGCGAGCTGTCTCCTGAGCTAGTGAGAACGGCACAGTATCTGCAAAGTTTGTTTTTTATGTTGCATATACAGCTAGTTTAACATCAGGGTCTCGTAAGCCGTTGATGAAGGGTTCAGTCTTGAGATGATCTACTAGTGGGTGATTTTCCCCTGGAAAGGTTATTTGCACCAACCTCTCGATTTCCATTGCAAAGGCTTGTAATGATTCATTAGCCTTTTGCGTTCGGCACCTTCATTCCATACGATACAGCTCTCGTTTATGTTCATCCCCAAATTTACGATGTAGCGCGTCCATTTATTCGTTGTAATTGTTTCTGCAGCTGGCTGGCATGGTTTTTAGAATTTGCGCTGCAGCGCCTCTTAAGGCCAATATTAATTCCAGAGCCTTCTCGTCATCGTACCATCCGCTGAAATTTGAATACGGATAGGGGTGAGCTACCATCAAAGCAAGGTGTTTTTATTCTGCTGGAAACTTCGGGTATAATACGCAATGGTTCTTGTTTTTGGCGCTGGAGACTGTTGATTTTCTCCTCCATTACAAAAAATTTTTCGTCAACAGTCTTTTCTAAATTTAACACTTTTGCCTAGTTGGTGAAAATTAGCCTTTAAAGCTATTTTCTGTTATAAAACCTTAAATTCTATAGTTAATAATTCATTCTAATAAAAAAAGTAAAAAAAAATTATGGAAATGATCTTAAAAAAATTATAATAATTATAATAATAATTTAAATAAACAATATGAAACATAAAATTAAACAATCCATTTTTAATAAAAATTTGCCTTAAAAAATCCAACCAAATTAATTTTTCCATGATTATTGATCTTTTTCTTGCTATTTATATATTTTCCTGCTATTTATTTGCAATTTTCTTGTTATTTTCTTGCTAATTTTTTTATTCGTTTTCCTCTAGCAATGATTTGATGATCTTCTTTAAGCTCCTTAATTCTCTTCTTATTTTATTTTTTATATATATGGAATTTTTTCTTTTTAAAAGAAATTATTATATATAAATAATATAATATAAAATTATTTATATATACACACACATGTATATATATATATATATATATGTATATATATATACATGTATATATATATATATATATATATATATATATATATATCTATACATGTGTGTGTATATATAAATAATTTTATATTATATTATATTATATATATATATATATATATATATTTATATATATATATATATATTATTTATATATATATATATATAGATATATAGATAGAACATGAAGAAAACATTTAATCGCGGTTTTGTGTGTTTAGTAAAGAAACTTCCACCTGCCTGCAGACAAATTCATCTAAAAGAAGCCTCCTTACAATCTAACTTATTTCTGGCGATGATGACAAACATCAGACGAATGATCAGAAAAAAAAAATTACAATGCTAAGTAAGGTCTCCACCCTCCAAGGATCTGAAAAGATGCAAGGATCTCCACTACTACACAATTATATGGAGGCGAGCTACAGTAGATTAATCATCTACTTAGCTTGAAAATCAACTTGATTAATGAAACTGACTAAGGTAATGGATGCTTGCCCTTTAGTAGTAACGAAGAAATAAAAATTATATAAAATGTGATATACTTATCTGTTGGATTAAGATCCCTACAGACTTAGTCACGTCTACGTATCTCCATTTAGCGATTTTAAAGACTTATTGGCTTTTAAAGAAACGATATATTTTAAACGATCTGGACATTTGACATCATTTATGCTAATACAAGCACAACGGAATTCAGTAAATCACTTCATATCCTTTGCAATTGATGCAAAGGAAGAAAATGAAGAGCAACCAAATTGATCAAATTCAATCAGAAAGTTTTAGGTATAAAGTAATTTTTTGATAGTGTGACAAACATCAGCAAGAACAGAATACATGTATAATGGTATAGGGTGTAGAAATGTTTATCTACAATTTACTTAACATTTAAATTATTTGCTTTGCTTTACAATTTTCTATGGCCACTCTTTGTAAAGTGCAACCAGTGAAAATTTTATTTCAAAATCAAGGAACGCTCCTGAAGTCATTTTTTCTAAAACTGACTGACAACAGTGGCATTTTGATTTTTTTTATAATTTTAACTTTGCATACCTGCCTGCCTATTGTCATATATCCATTGTATTTGTATTTCAGTTTTTTTATTATTCAATGCATTTTTATGTTACACAAACGGATATCTTTGTAATCATTTGCATAACAATGATGTTATAAATTATATATATTTTTTTATTTTATAATTTATTTGAACATTTTTCATTGTCATTTATAACATTTCATAGTGATGGCAAAAATAAGAAAACAAAAAATTAATGACTATTGAAAACTCTCAGCGGGTGTGAATCTTGTAAATATTATTTTATTTGCATATGGATCGTTATAATAGTTTGTTTTTGCATATTTTGCTTAAAATGAACTTCATTTATTAACATTAATTTAAAAAGGACCTTTTTGTAATTTAATTTTATTAAAGCTAACAAAAGGAAGAAATCATTTTTAAATTAAAGAATTTTTAATTTGCAATATAGTATATTACGTTTTTTTCTAATACAAAACAAAAGTTTGTTTCAAAGTATTTATGTAGTCTATCAGATGTTACTGCCATTTTGTGTTTGAAAATATTATTCTAAAAATCGCTTTTAATTTTTTGAGGCTAAATTAGTCAGTAGAGGCCATGTCTGCGATATACTTTTCATTAACTAATTTCCAAATAGTTCGGATAGTTCGGTCCGATTTTTACCCACATGGGTAGAGTAGCCAAAGTTTACCAAAATTCAGTTTAAAAAATATTTCATTACAATAATTTCCGGCTTAGAAGCTAAAGGCCTGTCCCAGAACCACCGATAATCTATTATTCCCGATGTTCTCGATAATATGGGAGACCGAGGAATTGCCCAAAGAATGGTTGGAGGGAATTTTGGTCACAATTCCGAAAAATTGTAATCTAATTGTATATAAAACTGTTACAACAAAACAACAGACATTGAAATTCGTAGTGTAGATATTTATAGACATTAAAATTTTAACAAAAAATAGCGATTTAAGTAAATTGACCGAAGCAATTGCTTCTGAAATGTACCTACGCTATTAATTATAATAGAAATAATAAACAAATACTTAGCAACTTCAGTAAACCAAAACAATATGCAATAAAAATTATAAGCAGCTATTTGTAATAAAGACACAGATTTCAGTGGAGCCACATTCAGTTTTTCGCATTTACAAAATTGAAATCGCTTGTTTCATATATACTTACACACAATTTTTTAAAGTTTAAAATATCCTAGAATAGTTTCAACCAAATTGTATATGTAACTATCATATTAATACGAATTGATTGAAACATGTCTGTATTTTTTTATTTACTTTTACTTTTTATTTTATATTATTCACAATAAATAATTTATTCTTTCAAGATGACAAGGTGATTAAAACTGAAAAATTCTAATAACCAATAACCAGTTACTAGCTAATATTATGAGGTGATACCGCTGTCGAAAAACTTTCTTCTATTAAGATGATCTGGCCTGGTTCTGAACCGACGACCTACTGGTTGGTGGGCGGGTGTTTTACCTACCGTACCACAGCGGCCCATTCTTTAAGTGCCGCTTCATTATTATTAAGATAAAATCTAGTGAGTTACGGTACTTAAGTATTGTTTTTGGTTTATTATCTTTAACCGTTCTTCAACCACTGAAGTCATAACACCACACACACCATATTGCTACGAAAATAAGGTTGGGCACCCCTGTCCGTTGTTACATCGCTAAAATAAATAAACAAATGCAGCTAAAGCAACTATGCGTGCTGTTTACAAATAACCAAATCGACAACAACAAACATTAATAGCAATAAAGAAAATAAAAAATAGAGCAGTAACAACAAAAATTAATAGCTAAAAAACAAGTAACAGACAATAAGCAACTAACAACAAATACTAGGAGTGAAGTAGATGTTTACATTTGCATGGCTACATAAGAAATAAAAAGAAAGTAATTGAACGAAATGGAATATACCTGAATAATCGAGAGGTTCGAGAGCTTTCGATATGTTGTTTACTCAGCCATATAAAAAGCACATCGATGCGAACAACAATCAGTTTATTGGTCTAAACTCAACCAACAAGTTTATGCGTGGTAAACTCAGCGTGAAGAGAGTTTATTGGTTTAAATCGGTGTGAAGAGAGTTTATAAGGAGTAAACTTGTGAAGATACTCAGTTGTGAAGTAAAAACCAGTTTAGTTGGAGCTAACTCAGTAAAAGAGAGTTAAGTGTTGATAACGTCTGGTTGAAAAGGTTGTGATCGAACCTAAGTTGCAAAAACGATCGGGTTGGAAGATCTTTAATTGGAAAGATCTGTCGAGTAATTGTTGTTGTTTACAAAGTTGTAAACAGAGCGAGTAACCAAGAATTGAAATTGCAATTGTTTGTAAAAAAGTTACAAACAGTGGAACACAAAACTGTATTAACAAAGGATTTTAATTAAAAACTATGACAAGATTTGTTTTATTTTAACTACAATCTTCGAACTCATAAATACACGTTTTTAAAAAGATAAAAATGTTACAATATATACGCCGTATATAAAGGTTCCGCCATCTAACGTTTTTTTTCAACTAGTGCTTATTTCGTGAATGGTAACACTCAGCTCATGTCTGATTTGACAGATAATTAGTTTTATCCTTCCGCTGAACAAATATGGTTGTGTATACGCTTCGCTAAGTGGGCCTGCGATCGACTTACAGAAGATGCTGATTTTGCCAAAAAAAATCATCTTTTCAGATGAAGCTCATTTTGATCTTGGCGGGTATGTAAACAAGCAAAATTGTCGCATTTGGGGCGCAGAAAGTCACAGTTTGGTGCGGATTTTGGTCCAGAGGCATAATTAGGCCATTTTTCTTCGAAAATGAGCAAGGAGTGGCCGTTACAGTCAATGGCGATCGTTATCGGGCCATATTGAACGAATTTTTATTCACAAAAATTGAAGAGGAGGATATTAGCAACATTTGGCCCAACAGGACGGCGCTACGTGCCACACAGCCGAAGCTACATTCGATGTTTTGCGGCCTATTTTTGAAGATAGCATTATCAGCCGCAGAGCTGATGTCGTTTAGCCACCTCGGAGCTGCGATTTGACACTGTTGGACTATTATTTGTGGGGAGCCGTCAAAGATAAGTGTTACGCCAACAAGCCAGAGACAATTGACGCTTTAAAGGACAATATTCGTGAAGCCATTGGTGAAATACAGCTGCACACAATCGATAATGTGCTTAAAAATTGGACCGATCGTGTAGGCTACTGCATGGTCAGCCGAGGTTGCCATTTGAATGAAATTATTTTCCATTATTAACCGGAAAGATTGTACTTTCAAATAAAAAAAGAAATTTGAGAAAATATTCAGTAGTTTTTTTATAGCATTTTCAAAAAAAAAAATTATTTGGCGAACCCTATACATATTGTATTTTTTATATAACCCTTTCTAAGATAATACAGGGTGGGCAAGCTTGAGGTTAGGTAGTAAATTGGCTGTCAAATGATGAAATGTCAAGAATTGTGCTTTCAACCTTTGACACTTATTTAGAGAGAAATTTTAACTATGGAACGCTACACTCTTGAACAAAGGATTTTAATTGTGAAAACTTCGTAAAATTCGAGCAGCTATTCCTCGTAATCAAGCTCCTTCTGAGACCGCTGTGCACAATTTAATCGCTAAATTAGAAGCTGACGATAGATCAAAACAATACGCACGTAGTAGCCGTACTGATGCAAACATAACCGCTGTACAGTAGAGTGTTGAGTAAGAGCTTGGAACATCAACTCGTAGACGTTCGCAATAATTGGGCATCACCAGAGGAACTTTGAGCAACATTTCTCATAAAGATATTCACGCTTATAAAGTTCAACTCGTTCAAGACCATTGTTTGCATAGAACGATGGTGAATTGACTGTTTGAAAAACTGAACGAAAACAACACATTTTTAAACAAAATCATCTTTAGCTAGGAGGCCCATTTACAATTAGGCGGTTATGTAAGCAAACAAAATTTTCGCATATGTGGCTCAGAAAATTCATAAACAGTTCTTTAAAAACCATTACATCCAAAGAAAGTGACTGTATTGTGCGATTTGTGGTTAGGCGGCAACATCGACCCGTATTTTTTCGAAAATGAGCACGGAAATGTCGTCACCGTGAATTTTATGCGCTACCAAACCATGATCACCAATGATCTACGCCTAAACTTTTGCTCACATCGAGCCGGATTTTCCTTGGAGAGATAAACTCAACACCCTTCGCGAAGAAACTTTTTTGAAGATCTCTACGGATCAGTTTTATTTTTCATCATTAGTATTAACAGATTAGTAATTTGATATTTAAAGTCAGTGTATTTGATGTTTAAAACTGTTAGAAATTCTGTGTTTTAACTTAAACGCACACACCCTAAGTATATCTAAAGTTAATAAACAAAATAACATAAGAAGACAAGGGCGCTATTATGAGTGATCGCGGCCGATTAATTACGAACGTTTTAAGATTTGTGCCGGTTTGCTACTAATTTAATCAAAGTTGCATTTATTTACTCGGACGAAGAGTCGTAATATTATTATACTTTATATTTAAATACTTCTTTTAATCGGTATATTGTTATATTTTAATAATATTTGGAAATAAAGTACCGTGGAATTTTTTTGAACGCGAGTGATAAAATTTTTGATGAATAATTCTTCTTTGTTTTATTATTATTTTTTGATTTTTTGGGCAATTATCATTTGTTATCCAAACTCGGACACTACCAAAATATTTTCGACAGCTTAAAAATCATATATTTTAATTATTTAGAAAATATTTCGTTATTTTCTTATTTGTGTATATCTTCCACGTACAAAAGGAAAACCCAACTCAGAAATTTGATAATTGTACGTAAAACAGTAACTTTTATGGTTTAATAACTGCAACTTTTAATTTCAATGCGGCCAACTTCGCTAATATAACTTACATATATATTTAGGGGAAAACTCTTTAGTTAGTTTTCGAAAATTATACAAAATATACAGAGCTAAATTCAAGAAGATGGCTAGACAACGGGGACAAACTACTATCGAAATAAGAAAGCTTATTATTGAGCATGCAAGAAAAGGAAATAGTGTTCGCGAAATTTCAAAAATTGTTAGCAGAAGTCATTCAAATTTGCACGACATAATAACACGTTTCAAAGTCAATAAAACGGTGCAAATAGACCAAAACATGCCCACAACAAAATATTTTCTGAGGCAGAAGAACGTTTTTTTGTCAGAAAAATAAGAGCTCCAAACTTCTTAAGTGCTCCAAAACTTGCTGCTATTGCTGAAAGTGACCTTGGTAAGAAAGCAAGCCCATCAACAATAAGAAACGTGCTTTACAGAGTTGGTTTTAATGGTAGAAGAGCTAGACAAAAACCTCTTATTAGTAAGTGCAATCAAACCAAAAGACTTAAATTTGCAAAAGAGTACCAAAATAAGGGTTTTTCTTTTTGGAGAAACATTATGTTCACCGACGAAAGCAAATTTAACGGTTGGTACTTTTACCAAGATAACGACCCCAAACACAAGGCCAACAAAGTAAGAATTTGGCTGCTATATAATGTGCCACACGTCATGGACAACATGGCCAACAAAGTAAGAATTTGGCTGCTATATAATGTGACACACGTCATGGAAACACCACAACAGAGCACCGACATAAATCTTATTGAAAATTTGTGTGATTATCTCAATAAAAAAGCTCAGCCTCAGTCGGTTTCCAGCAAATCAAAGTTAAAAAGGGTTTTATTAGAAGAATGGAAAAAAATAACAGCTGGTTACTGCCAAAAAATTGGTCGAATCGACCCCAAATGGTTATAAAAAACAAGGGTCTACGCAAAATATTAATTTTATAACAATAAGTAATATTCTCAAACATTTATGTGGCCGTCAGAGTTTCATTTGTGTAACTTTTTTTTTTAACAAATTGAAGTCTTTTTAGTTTATTTCTACTTACAACTACTGAATTTTAATTTTGTTTTCTATTCTTAATTAATTTCTATACTTAATATATATAAATTTGATTATTATCAACAAAATCAGTTTATTATAGTGTTCGAGTTTGGCTTCTAGCCACTCTGCATATATAACCTTTTATACAGACTGCTGGTATACAAATTAAGTCCAACAATAGAAAGCCTGATATAACTCCGTATATTTTCCTCCAAGACAATCTTAAATATCAAGATTACCAAGAATTTTTTTTAAAACTTAGACATTCTTTTTTGGCCAGCGAAGACTTTAATGTGAAACACCTATGGTGGGGCTCCAAATTAATTAATCCTAAGGGCTAAGAGTTATATACAAGTATTTTAAATAATAAATTTTCGGTTCTTTCCATCGGAAGGCCAACAAACTGTACAAGTTACTCTAAGAAAATTCTGGACTTACTGGATTTTGCTATATATTCTGATATTCTTAGCAATCTATTAGATATTTTAGACACAGATGACCTAACCTCTGATCATTCACCGCTAATAGTCAACTATGATACATACTAGATACAATCAAGATCTACTATACTCAAAGAACGATTAACTGATATAAAAAACCAAAATTTTAATACATATTTAAAAAATATTACTATTCAAAACAATCAAAGTAATGAACACAATATATGGAAGACGACAGTGTATTTAAAAAACGCACAAAAAGAAATGTTCCTATAAAAGATCTTAATTATTCTTGGTGCAAATCAGATCATAGCAAAGCGTACGCCTTTTCCAAATACCTTGAATCCACATTTCAACCATTTTCTTTTCACAATAAAGAAAGTAATATAACATCCTACCTAGATATCCATGCCAAATGGATCTTCCTATTAGACACATAACTCTTAGGGAAGTTGAGTTAGAAACATTCAAACTAAGCAATTAGAAAACTCCAGGCTGTGATAAAATAAGTGCTAAAGATAGTAAATTATGTTCTAAAAAAGCTATAATTTTTCTTTTTCTAATTTATACATTGATTATGAGACTACAACATTTTCCATCACAGTAGAAATGTGCGGAAATTGTTATGGTGCCAAAACCAAATAAGCCTGAAAATATTATAACGTCTTATAGACCAATAGCTTACTATTTTCTCTTTTTTAAATATTTGGAATTTTTTTTTTAAGATTGCAAAAAATATTGGATAACAAAAATAATACCTGAATATCAGTTTGGTTTTCGACAGAAAAAAGGGGGGCCTGAGCAGTATTATTAAAGTTATAAGATATGTTCTGGAAACAAAACAGTACTGCTCTTTTTGGGTGTAAAGCAAGCTTTTGGCAGAGTATGGCACCCGGGCCTACTGTATAAATTAAAACAACTTTTTTCATCAACTTTTTATTTTGTGCTTCTGTCTTATATAAAAGATCGCTTCTTCTATGTTAAAATAAACAACACTGTCTCTGAAATCTGTGAAATAAAAGCGGATAAATCTCAGGGTAGTGTAATGGGACTTGTTCTTTATACAATTTACACCTCAGATATGCCAGTAAATGAGTTTATAACTATTGCTAGGTATACCGACGATACTGCGCTAATTGCTTGCAACAATAACCCAATAAAAGCTTCAAGAATGTTGTAGTCACGTCGACGTTGTTTCAAATTGGTTTAAAAATGAAACATACATATGTGTAAATCCAGAGAAATCATCTCATATCACATTTACACTAAGGAGATCTGATTGTCCAGCTATATAGACAGCAAATTCCCAATTTGAGTAGTGTGAAATATCTTGGAATGGACTTAGACAGGCGCCTAATACGGAAAGATCGCATAAAGGCTAAAAAAAAACAACACCTTAATATTAAACCAAAACGTTTATACTGGTTGCTGGGTAGTAATTCGGAATTAAGTTTAGAAAACAAAGTTCTACTTTATAAAACAATATTAAAACCTGTATGGACATATGGTATAGATTTATGGGGCACCACCAGTAACTCCAATATTGATATTTTGCAACGTTATCAATCGTAAATTCTTCGACTGATAGTCAATACTCCCTGGTCTGTCACCAATTAAAAAACATTCATAAAGATTTGTCTATACCTAAAGAAATTAATAGATACAGCTCAATCTATCCCATTCAAACGTTCTTGAAATAAACTTACGATAGTGATGAGGTTAATAGACTTAAAAGATATTATATACTAGACCTGCCTTTTAGATTTTAGTTATTAACTATACAGTTGGACTTATAAATGTGTAAATTGTGTAAATAGCTATAACTTAGGAATACTAATTTCATTAATTTATAACTTGCTAAAATATGTTTTAATTCAATGTGGTTTAGGACAATCTTATTTTTATTTTAAATTTAGTAAATTTGCTTGTGAAATGGATTTCAAATAAATGAAAGAGAAAAAAACCATTTGACCAACGATAGTTTCGTGAGCGTTTCGAATCTTTTAAGGAATACTTACGAGAATCAATGAATGTTGGGGTTAGCTACGCTAAGAAGACAAGTGCAGATCTAAGGATTCTACAACGTGGAATCAATGTATTTTTGGCCGCGATGTCTATTTATAAAATCTCAACGTGGGATTGGGATCCTATTATTGTTTTTATTTGCATTCAGCGTTTACCAGAGCAGACGGTGTTTATCTGTGAACAAGGAGTTAAGGATAAAACATCATTGGATTGTATACGCGATCTCAACGGGTCAAATGTTGGCAAAAAAGATGGTGATAGTGAGGTACGGACACATGTTTCGAATACTTCGTCGGCCTCTACGTGCATTTTGTGTTCTGACCAAAGTCATCTATTGAGATTTTGCTATCGTTTTCAGAAGATGCTTATTTCTGAGAGACTTTCAGCGATTAAAAGATATCATTGCTGCGTTAATTGTCTTTCGAGGCAACACGAAGATAAGTATTGTCGTAGCAGTCATAGTTATTCAATGTGCAATAAGAAATATCATACTTTACTTCAACGGGTTAAGTGACTCATCCTGTGAATATTGATAATTCAAGATCCTCAACATCTAGGGCTTATAATTTAAATGTTAATCGTCGTAGTTTTTCACTTTGCATAAAATTGCTCCTTGTTACTAGGGACATCAATGATTACGATCTTATACTCGGGTATCACGTATCCCCGGCATGGACCTTGATTGGTCTTGGTAAGAAAGCTTCCTTTATATCGAAACGACAGCGAAATCTACTGCGACTTTCGTCAACTTCTACCAGTATTACGTTTTTCGGCGTCGATAGGAATGCTTCTGTTTTGTCCAGAAAAGTTTGTATACTTCAAATAGGTTTTCTGATTGATGATAGTATTGATTTGGAGGCATCTGCCCTTCTATTGCCTTCAACTTCCGGTAATCCGTGGTAAAATTTCCGGACCTTACACTTACGGATCCGAAGTTTTATAAGAGTGGCCCTATTGATATTTTATTGGGCGCTGATGTATATCTAAATATTCTTTTGGGTGACTTAAGAGGAATATCTTCGGTTCCTTGTTGGCTCAAGAAACTGTTTTTAGATGGATCTTAACAGGACCCGTTAGGAATTCCACGTTTAATGTTTACACCACTTCTATTACCCTCTCAGAGGCAGATAAATTGAATATAAATCTGTTAAAATTATGGGAAATTGAGGAAACTCTGAAGAGGAGGATAGAATTTGTGAGCAGAATTATTGTTCTACGACACAGAGAAATTCTAGTGAAAGATACATCGTAACGCTTCCTTCAATCGATCAAATTAGGTATATCAAGGACTAGTGCTTTAAGGCATTTTTTTAGAATTAAATCATCTTTTGCCCAAACAGTCAATATTTCATATGAAACTTTTGACAATGCAGTCACTTATTCCTGTTATTAGCCGAACCATCCTGTTATTAAGCTTGATAGAACGACCACAAAAGTTAGAGTAGTCTTCAATACGTCGAATATGATTTAGAATGGTATTTCCTTAAATGATTGCTTATTTGTAGGACCAACTTTGTATGACGATTTGGTAATTTTAATTCTTCGTTGACGATTTTTTAAGTATGTTTTTAATAGTGACATCACACAAATGTATCGCCAGATCAGGGTTCATCCTTCGCATACTCCTTTTCAGCGAATTTTTTATAGAAGCTTCTCTGATTATCAGTTGACCGAATACGAACTTCAGACTGTGACTTCTGGTGGGAATAGCGCTCCTTATCTGGCTATTAGAGCATTACTTCAGTTAGCTGACAATAGCCAGTAGACCTTATCCTTAACATCCGACATTTTGCGGAAAGGCATGTAGGTTGACGACGATTTAGCGCGAGTATATGATGTATCCACCGCATTGATTGCTATGGATCAATTAGTAGCAGCCTTGTCTTCGACTGGATTTGAGCTTAGGAAATGGACTTCGAATGAGCGATCAGTACTAACAGGTTTGCCAACGGCACATTTAGTTAACGGGAAACTTTTGATATTCGAGGAATTTAGCAACTCCAAGACTTTAAGTATTTTGTGGAATGCGCAATTGAATTCTTTCTTTTTTAGGGTCAGACCT
>JAKWBJ010000532.1:117500-330000 GCA_023159175.1 Wohlfahrtia magnifica
AGATGTTTACACTCGCATGGCTTCATAAGAACTAATAAGAAAGTAAAAGAAAGAAATGAAATCTATCTGAAATAAAGAGAGATTTGAGAGCTTTTGAAGTATTGTTTACTCATCCATACAAAAAGCACATCAATGCAGACAGCAATCAGTTTATGTGTAAACTGATGCATGAAGAGAGGTAATTGGTGTAAACTCAGAGTAACAAGTTTAAGTGAAGTAAACTCAGCGAGTAGATTTTATTGGTTTGAAATCGGTGTAAAGAGAGTTGTGTGTATGAACTCTGGTTGAAAAGATTGAAACAACGATCGGGTTGGAAGATTATAGATAGAAAGATCTGCCGACTAATTGTTGTTGTTTACAAAATTGTAAATAGAGAGTGTAATTAAGAATATAAATTGTTATTGCTCGTGAAACGGTTACGATTACACAAAACCGTGTTAAATAAAGAATTTTAATTAAAAACCAAAAACAAGATTTACTTTAGTTCAACTGCAATCTACGAAAATTTTAAAATGCTAAAAACGTAGCAATATCATAAAACATAGATATTGTGAAGCATATCGTTGGCTTAATGTAAAAAGGTGTATCTCAATTTTTTTAAGGTTACGTTTTCAACTTTTTCTCGTAGTATACCTCCAAATTCCGTGACCTATTTTTGGAAATAGCAAAAAATTGCGTTATTTTTTATCTTGTATTGAAAATTTTTCAGATTTTATTGAGTTATTATAGCTACTCAAAAAGTAGTCAAAAGTCGAGATACACCCTTTCTATATTAAGCAAGATAAATTTAACGAGCTTGTGACTCTATCTAAGGCTTGACAGTGAACATCGGTAATACCAAGATAAAGAGCATTTCTTTGATGTAATGGCCTAGTAACCCACACTATTCCTTTTTTATAAATTTTCTATATAAAATAATTTGCTTTATAAAAAGAGTAAATAAAAACAAAATAGTGGTGGAGCTGGCTTTTACATTCAGTAAAAAAATTGTTTTAAAAGACAATTTTTCTTTTTAATTTTTCAATTTGTTTTAGTTTATTTTTTTAACAATGTGTAATATTATTTTATTTACATGGATTTTGTTAAAAATTGTATTATTTTACCACTTTTATGAATTTTGTAAAAGTACTTCAAGTCTTTTGTATCATCACTAAGCCGAAAGTGACAAATAAAGTGGTATTGCCAGCAAAACAACAAAGTCGTCTATAATTAATTTGGTCTTATTAAAAGTTTATGAATATTTTTTCTTATTTTAGGTTTACAAGACAAAAAGTGTTAAATAGCTAATGTATTCTTAAAACCTAAAATAAGGATTTATTATAAACACAGCCGTTTGAATTTAATTTTATACACTAACTAGATAAAACATTGCGCGTTTCGCTACCCCTATCTTAATTATTACCTAAGCTATAATATTGTCCCTATGTTATCCGTTTTCGTTTCAAGTTCAAATATTTAAAATAGCCTACAGTTGCTTGCAGAAAGACACTGTAAGCATTTTAAGATAATTCTTTTTGGTTTTAAGTTGCATACAATCTTCAAAGAAACACATATTCATTATTATATAAAAGATACAGATTAATTTTACCAGGTGTGCTTTGTGCAATACTCGCTTATTCAATATCTGACGCTTTTTGCTAATGTTGATTAAAGAAGCTTTAGATTTTACCGTTCTCCACATATACAAAATTCCAAATTTGATATTAATAGGATATTCCACGCATACTTATCCAACCTCTACCAGTTGATGGCTGATGATGTGTATTGTCCACGGCGCTGTTTGAATCAAATTTAGAAACTTCTACTACAAATTAATATATATACATAGTTTTCAAGATATACAAAAGTTAATATTTACTATGTACTTATCCAATTTCGCCCACTTTTTAGCTTATGGTTTGTATTGATCACGAAGATAATTGGACCAAATTTATAAACTTCTGCTATCACCGTTCTCAAGATATACAAAAATCAATATTTACTTTATACTGGAAGTACCATGCCCATTTATCCGATTCCGTTGACCTTTTGACTGATGATTTTGATTTTACCAAATTCAGCGACTTTTACTATTACTGTGTAGAAGAAATAGACAAATAAATATTTGTATGGGCGAACCACCGCCTGTTTTTTAAATTATAATTGAGATTAGACCTTTTCAAAGCACGTATCCTTTTGTAAATCGGTTGAGTGGTTTTTGAGATATTCAATGACTAACAACTTATTCTTATATATAGACTAACTTTACTCACACGATGTTGCGCGGGAATTTTTGTAGAACAATTTAATATGAGTGCCGAATAAACAATGCAATATTTGTTTTGTTCTAATAATTTCAATTTAATTTTTTTAACATTAGTTGCTCCTTCTTATTGGCGGAATTACATTGCTCAGAATTTATTCTCTTCACTTTGTTCTTACCTTTTACAACTTCAAAAGCTTATAGCAGGTTAATCTGTAATGTTGGATATAAAACGTAGTAACTTATTTAAATTCCTGAAACGATTACAATGTACTTACAAAGGAATCTTTACATTTTTCTTAATTCATAATTAATCTCTCAACTTATTTTATTATTCGTCAAGAGATTATTTTGGCCCACAATTTGACTATAAGCAGGTGAGAAAATAAATCGGAATGAAATAAAAAAACGGCATTTTTGGACAAATCGCGAATCAATAAAAAGTAGGTACAAATCAGTTGCGAGTATAAGTATTGTCAGCTATCGTGAAGAGTGCCTACAAAAAAGTAGTATTTTTGCAAACGAAAAATGAAAAAAATTGCGCGTTTCTGATTCGTATTTGCATCCTCTACTGAATCAAGGTCAGGACAAATTTTATATTTTATGCATAAAATGGAAAACACTATGACATTTGAAAATTACTATTTACCTATTGTTAAGCTATATCTCCTAACCTGTATTTTTTTCGGAAATGGTGTATGTATACCATTTTTGATTCGTATTTCTATTCCCTATTGAACCCAATTAAGAAGGTCCAGGCAAATTTCATTTTTTTTGCATAAAACGCAAAAACTGTTGCAATATATAACTTTTTTTACTAGAGCTGAAACTTTTTTATTTCAAAAAAGATTTTTATGACAACTCAAAAACTTAACGAGGTGTTTATCTTCTGTTTACATTTATTATATGTATATTATTTTTTTTATTAAAACATCATTAACTGCTTAAAATGGTTAAATTTTTGTCTCCTTTTTGTTTAAATTTTTTTCTTGGAATAACTGTAGATATGTATAAATATAAAATCTTGACCAAGGTGAATTCAAACCAGGTGACCTTGGCTTGCTATGTAAGCCTATATGTCAAAACGATTCGCCATCACTTTTTTTACAACAAATATATCTGAAACACAGTTAATTTGTTTATTGTTTCCTTACTACAGTGTTGCATTATTTTGACATAACGTTAAAGTCTGTTTAAAGTGTTGCATTCGTTTTCAAAATTAGACCAATTTGTTAAATTCGCCTTGATTGTAATTGTCAATTTTTTTCGATTTTTTTACGGTTTGAAAAAATAATAAGGAGGTTTTATATATTGAAAAAATATATGGGCTGGCTTAATATTGCCATGAAATCAAGTTAATAATGTCGTTTTTTTTTTCTTGAAAAATGTATTTATTATAATAACAAAATGAATTGATACATTATTCAAACTTGTCCATCGTTAGCCACTACTTTTTCCCATCTTTCTGGTAGCATATGGATTCCACGCCAAAAGAACTGCTCTGGTTTTGAGGTAAAGAATGAATTAAGCCAATTTATGTTATCCTGTTCTGAAGTGAAGCGTATTCCAATAAGGGCATTCTGCATCGATCGAAGCAAATGGTAGTCAGAAGTGGCAAAGTCTGGACTATAAGGCGGGTGAGCCATAATTGCCCATCCACTGTTTTCCAAATAGTTTTTGACCGGTTTTGAACATGTGGCCGAGTGCTGTCATGATGGAAGATTATGGCCTCGTGTCTGATCGAATATTCTGGCCGTTTTTCATTGATTGCACTCTTCAAACGAATCAATTGTGTTCGTTACAGATCCCCTGTGATCGTCTGATCCGATATCAATAGCTAATAATAAAAATCACCATTTTTCTAAACACCAAATACAGAGTACTACCTTGGCTTCATGAATATTCGGCTTCGGCGTTGATTTGGCTGGTTGGCGGGGCTTTACATATGACTTTTTGCGCTTTGGGTTGTGGTAATGCGCCCATTTTTCACCACTAATAACAATACGATGCAAATATGACTTCCCTTTATAGCTTTCAAGCATAATTTCCGACATTTAAAATCGCCTTTCATTTTTCTCGGTTTCAATTCATAATGGATCCATTTTCCTTGCTTTTGAACGAATTCCAAAGCTTTTAAACGTAGGGAAATGGCTTGTTGTATGACTCCCAAGGACAATGGAAGTTCTTCTTGCGTTTGACAACAATCTTCGTCGACTAATGCTTCCAATTCCTCATCTTCAAACTTTTTCGGCTGACCAGGCCTCTTCTTTTCGTCTGTGTCGAAATCACCACTTTTAAATATCGCAAACCATCATTCACAAGTTTTTGAGTTGATGCATGTTGAACGTAAGCTTCTACCAACAATCGATAACTTTAAGCACCTGTTTTCTTCAAATGAAAGATTATCAGACTTCCTCGCAAAACATCTTTTTTATTTGACATTATTATAGCGATTGGAAAAAATGACTGTTTACACTTTGGAGTTTATCGAATACTGAATTATAATGACAGATGTTTACCCTCTAAAATACCATATTTGTTATTATTGACACAAACCATATGTGATAGTTATGCCATGTGTTGTTCAAATCGACATTATTAACTTGTATACCCAATATTTTAACATTTAGAAGAAGCTCTTTTCAATTTCATAACATCTTCTCGCAAACTCATAAATTCTCACGAGACTCCGACAGATATTCGAGCAAACAGAATATCAATTTTCTTAAATTTTTTCTCATAGTTTCCATTCCATTACTACTACATGATATTTTTTAAAACAAAGATTATGGTATACCCCAGGGAAATCATCTCTGTTCTCTAACACTTTAAATGCTTATTAATATTAAAGCCATTCAGAATCGTTAACAAGAGATTCAAGCAGAATTCATCTTTAAACCGACTTGGAAAACTTCTGTAATTGCTGCAGAGTAAATCTAATAGAAGTAAATATAAAAATATGTATGCAATGTACATCTATGACTTTTTCTAGATACTCATCCTCCGCCAATATATACTCGTAATATTAACTATTAAAAAAGCATATGTAGTTTTATGTTTGACAAAACTTTGAATGAGAAAAAAATGGTTTTCACATCTCTAAGTAAGGGCGATACTTGATTACACTTTAAGATCCACAGTATAATGTAGCTACGATTGTAATGCGAATGCACACAATCGAAAAGGATTGAAATGAATGGGGTGCCGTCAAAGATAAGTGTTACGCCAACAAGCCAGAGACAATTGACACTTCAATGGACAATATTCGTGAAGCCATTGGTGAAATACAGCTGCACACAATCGATAATGTGCTTAAAAATCGGACTGATCGTGTAGGCCACTGCATGGCCAGACAAGGCAGCCATTTGAATGAAATTATTTCCCATTATTAACCGGAAGGATTGTACTTTCAAATAAAAAAAGAAATTTAAGAAAATATTCAGTAGTTTTTTTTAGCATATTAAAAAAAAATTATTTGGCGGACCCTTTATTTTTGGTTCAATCATATCTGGCATTTTGATTTGTAAATATTTTATAATATCCTATGACTCATTTAAATTTAAAATGAATTTTGGATCAATATGGTACATTTTTGTATGATCATCTAGAAGAAATATGAACAATAAGAATTAGAATTAAAACCATTATATTAACAGATTGCATATTACAATACGAACCAACGATTAACACTTTAGTAGACTTTGTACGTTTATTGATGTAGTCAACTTTTCCAGCTAGAAAATTAGTTACCCGTTAAAAAAGTAATAAAAGAAAAACTTTTTATTGCAGTCAATGATTGTTGTTTAAAGAAACTTACCTCAAAAACAATGATGTCATCAATGTTAGGCATCTTTAACATATTGGTACAGAAATGCTTATATTATTTATAGAAGAAATGTGCTGGTGAAACGCTAAACGGCGAATTACAATTATCTTCTGTTTCATTTAAATCTATAATCTACGATATTTCCTCTACATTTGAATCATATGCATTTTTATCGCTATCATCCACACTTAAACTAACACAGTTAACGGACATTATACTTGATTGATTCATACTTGATGATAATTTTGATATTGACACTTGTTGGCCAAGAGATACTTCTTCAATATTTTTTCGATATGAGAATTTTCTTTATTTTTTCATTATTTTTTAATTCGTTTGCTGCGTTCTTTTCTACCAGTTAGTTGTTTTAATTTTCAAAACCAAGAATATTTGGAATAGGTGTTCAAATTATATCCTCACTAATTTCTACAACTAGTTTATAGAAATTTTACCTTTGATGTAAATAAATCTTGGTTTAGGCGATTCTTCCTTATTTGTAACTTCTTCCAAATGACAACGAAATATTACAATTGTTTTTGATGCCTTGTTGCTTATACTGACAGTTTCCCTTCGTGATTTGTTTGTAGTGCTTACGACTTCGACACTTTCATTAAAATAAATGTGTACTTTATTAGGTAATTAATTTTTAAAGGGATTGTTTTAGTTAGGCGAATTATTGGTGCTCCTTTTAGATCTCTTTTGATCCATCACTTAAAAATGTTGATAAGGGTATACGAGAAGACCGTTCTATAAATATTTCTATATTATTATTTACCGCAAATAAAAATTTTGATTTATAAATATAAATATTATTAAATCTCGATTCTAAAAATTATGTAAAATCTAACATTGCCACTTGCAAATTTTTTCCCCTTACCCTTACCGCTTCGTTGGTTTTGAGATTTGAGATTTTGGCAATTGATTATTAATTGCAAGAAATTCTGAATTCTGAAATTCTTGCATTTTGTTCAACAATGATGTTTACTTCAGATTGATAACCATTTCCTACCTCCACGTCCTCATAGTGCCTATATTGTTTACTTTTCGCCTTGGCTGTAGTTGCATCGCTAAAGTTTGCAATTGTTCACTGGTGCTTGTAATTTCCATACATTTATTTTCGTTAACCTTTCATTGATCGTCACATTATAACCTTTACGACGTTTAGCATGATTTGAGGCAGTGCTAGCGGTATGAACGCTGTCCAAGGAGAAATATTTTCGCTTTCGTTTCTTGCCCATTTTCAATGCTAATAAAGTTTTCTTAACTCTTGGATTCTTTTTACTTCTTTCTTTTCTTCCATTGGGTCAAAAGCTCTGTAAAGTTGTAAATAAAACAAAATCATCTTTAGTGACAGTGACGTAAACAAACAACATTGCCGCATATGAGTCTCACAAAATCCACAAAGAGTCCTCGAAAAACCATTACATCCAAAGAAAGTAATCGTATGGTGCTGTTTGTGGTTAGGCGGCATCATCGGCCCGTATTTTTTTCGAAAATTAGCAAGTAAACGCCTTCACCGTGAATTTTCTGCACTACCCAACCATGATAAACAATTTTGTAGCCAAAATTGTATAATTTTGCCATCAGTAACTTTTGTTTTCAGCAGGAAGAAAAAAAATAAAAAAATTTAAATAAAGTTTGGCTTTTTATTTTACCACTAAAATGGAAAACAACCACCCCTCTCATAAATAATTTTTCACCCGAAATATTTTCCTATTTCACATAATTGCTATCATGGATAATTTTTTACATGAAATTTTTTCATCTTTTCTGATTATTCAGTGGAAAATGATAACCCAAGAAAAACTCCCCATATCGTAAATATTTTGCCCTTGAAAATTTTCCACTTTTTCTATAATTTTTTTCACATTATTATTTCTGTGAGATACATTTATTACTGCAGTTTTTATTTATTTTTATTTTAATATTCATTTTTTTAAAGTTATTTAAGGACAAGAAGTAAAAACATAACTCGGGAGTTGCAAAAACGTGGCTTACTTGGAACTCATTCTACATAAAGCAGTTTCCGGCACAACCACCTGTCTTAAATATCACTGAAAATTTATGGCCAATTCTTAAACCTTTTTATGTTAAATGCCGAATACATGACCTCAGCCCGCATAATTTTGGTCATTTATTCAAACTACTTCATTTTTCAAAATTTAAAAAATTTTCTTTAATTTGTTCTTGTCAACATTCAACGTGAAATAATAGCCTGTGAAAAGAGGAAAAAAATTTCATGGGAGATTCACGATAGCAATTTTCACTTTGAGGGAAATGGAAGTTTCATGGGAATTGAAATTTCACTTGTTATTCATGATAGGGGTGAACGTCTTTTATTCCCAAGAACAACTCAGTTTCAAGGGCCTTTTGTTGTCAAATTTTACTACATAGTTAAATCCAGTTTAAGTGCTGAGATTAAATTCCGTTTTAATCTACATACTTTAATCCAGCTTAAGAGCTGAGATTAAATATCGTCCTAATCGTCGAGTCAATTAACATTTGGTGACCCCGTGATTCTGAATTGAGACACAACTTATTGACAAGTCTTATACAAGGAAAACAAATAAAATGGCAACTTTTAAGGATCTAGTGAAACAAAAAAAGCCATACGCGAAAGAGTTGAGGAAACAATAAGAAATTACAAAAAGGACTCTCCATGAAGAAAAACAACTACCCGTTTTTTTTTTTTATTTTTACTACGAAGCCATAAGAGTTATCGTGCAGCAGTACAAGGAAGTATTCCAATAATCAATTATAAAGGTAACACAAACGTTAGAACAGCCGCAGCAACAACTTCCTACAGGGGCAGGAGCTAGTGGAATATTAGTTCGTAGGTAAGGAGCGATGATGGCGGCTCTGGAGCGTTTATTGATGGAGTACTTTTCGGGGGAAGAGTCGCCACTGCCACAAAGCTTTGGCAAAATATTGAAGACATACATTTGGAAATCTTTGAATTGTTCGACGATCTAAGCTTATAATATGCAACGGTTCATATCACTGGAAACAAATGTAAGAAAAATGGTGAAAAAGGTCAACAGCAAATCAAACCATCAGAGTTCGGTCACCATCAAAAAGAGGCTATTCCAATGCCAAAGATTATTATTAGTTAGATAGAAATCAGTTAAAATGGCAGTAATTTCATGATTTGTTCTTATCAGTAGTTGTAAACCAGCCGATGATAAAAGTTGAAAAAAACGTGGTACTTAAAAACCCACTTGATAGGAGAGGCAGCAAACTTAATGAAACATTTCGCTGCAACGGAAGAAAATTTTGATGCTGCCTGGGCTTTTAATTGATATATGTTCATAGATCGCTACAACAACAATCGATTGCTTGACAGCAGATTAGTTTATGAATTGGTTGAATCTATAAGTAATGAAACAGATGACAATTTCAAAGAGCTTCATGACAAGACTCAAGAGTGCCTTTTAGCGCTAAAGAACCTTAAAATAGATAAATTATCATGGGACCCGATTCTGCTACATCTATTACTGAAAAGACTTGATCAATCCACACGACTGCGCTATGAACAGTCTCTATCACAACCTCGAAAAGACCCAACATTTAAGAAGTTTTTTAAATTTTTGTAGAGGCACTTTCAGTCTATAGAGGAAATGGGGGCCAAAACGAAACGTTCAAATTTACAACCGCAGGTTTGCACTTCAGTGGCAACTCAAGAGCAAGCCTGTGTCATGTGCAAAAACGGTAAACACCCATTGTTTTCGCGCAAGATTTTTCTCAAATTATCGTCTTTAGCGAGGATTCAATTTATTCAAAAGCAAAAATATTGATTTAATTGCTTAAAAGCGGGCCATAGAATAAAAATTTGCATATCTAGAAGCTGCATGAAATGTAACAGAAAGCACAACACGCTTCTTCATCTAGAAACGTCAAAGCAAAACAACGGCAACCTGGCTTCAAAAGTAAATCATGCATCTGAAGGAAGCTTAACAGTTGCAACACAAGAAGCTGCATCATTAACCACAGTTAAAAATTTTAGTTCAAACAGCTACACACTCCACAGCAAATCAAATGAAAAAGAAGTACAATGCAGAGCAATTTTCGATTTAGGATAATAAATCAATTTCGTCAGCGAACGATTAGTTAAGCGCTTGGGCGTTTCAACAAAACCAGCTGCAACTTGTATAAATGAAATTGGAGAAAATAATACTAAAGTTCGGCGCAGAGTCAATGTCGCTTTACATTACAGACTCAACAACTTCATAACAAGACTCGCAGCAGCTGCTCTTCCTCAAATAATATGTTCTCAACCGTCACAGACAATTAATATTGACAATTGGTCAATTCACAAAAAAGAAGTTTAATGTGCAGACCCAGAATTCAATCGTCTTTATAAAATAGATGTACTTCTGGGTGCAGAATTTTATCATAAATTATTGGCAATCGGACAAATAAAATTGGGCAATGATTTACCAATTTTGCAAAATACGGAATTAGGATGGGTCATTTCAGGAAAGATTGATGAAATTCAGCTATCAACTGCAACCTGTGGGATGTGTACTAAAGACGAAACCAATCTAGAAGAAAGTATTGCTCAACTATGGGAACTAGAAAACGTGACAACAACAGGCAAGGCCCTTTCTTCTTCAGAGAAATTGTGTGATTATCATTTCGCAAATACTTATACCATTGATCAAAATGGAAGATTTGTTGTAAGATTTCCATTTTGCAACAATCCCAAGAAACTAGAAAAATCACACAGGCAAGGACACCAGAAGTTAAAGAGCAATATATACAGTTGTTAATGTAAGAATACGAGTCATTGAAACCATATGACCGAAATAGATATAAGTTCCTTGGTTAAGCCTAACTACTTCAATCCTCATCATTGTATACTTAGGCCCGAAAGTTCGACAATGTTCTTCGATGCATCTTCTAAGACTTCTACTGGTCTATCATTAAATGATTTAATGTATTCGGGACCAGTTGTTCAAAGAAAACTTTTCTCCACTATACTCCGTTGCGACTGTCGCGTTCTTACCATGGACGTTGGAAAAATTTACCGACAAATGTTTATACATCATTTGGAGAGAGATGCAATAAGGTATTATCAGCTGAAGACAATAACCTACTAGACACGAGCTTCACCGTATTTAGCAACTAAATGTCCGGCAAAAATCGATAAAGAAGACATGGCACGGTACCCTCTTGGAGCCAGCTTTCTTATAATTTTTACGTCCATAATAAAGTAGAAAGAGATGATAGTTTAAACAAAACACTCGCAGTTCAGCGAGGACTGCAGCAACTATTGAAAAAGCATAATCTAAACCTACAAAAAAGGAGTGCGAATCATCATCGACTACTCAAAAACGTCTCAACAAAAGAAGAAGTGCACATTGTTTTCAATAACGAAAATCTCCAACCAGTAAAAACGCTTTGTTTAACATGGATACCAAAAGTCGATAATTTCTGCGTAAAGGTATGTTTGGGCGATACCAGACGTGTTACTAAGCGAACAGTAAGCTATGTTATTAGACCCGCTGGGAATAATAGCTTCAATTGTTGTTACATTCAAGAATTATGGCAATTGAAGCTTGCGTGGAATGAAGTCCTACCAGAAGAACTACTTACAAAATGGATGAATTTTCGAAATGAAGTAAAACACATAGACAACATATAATTTTCCAGACATGTTTTTGAAGGGCAGGTTGCATTAATAATACAAATTCATACATTCGTGAATGCCTCGAAGAGAGCGTATGGTGCGGTAATGTATATAAGGTCAATTTTAAAAAATGGTCAAATAATAGTAAGGCTTGAACTCCGCGCAGCATATTTAAGTGCTCAACTAACAGTCAGAGTAAAAAGAGATCTAAAACTTGAGGATACGCATACCTTCCTGTTGACGGATTCAAAGATTGTTTTAGTCTGCATCAACTCGCAGTCATCATATCAAATGTTTGTGGCCAATCGATTAGCTGCAATTCAGGAGTTGACAGTAACCGAACAATGGCGGAATACAAGCTCAAAGGAAAATCCTGCTGACATCATATCCCGAGGATTGTCTCCAAAGCATTCCCATCATGCAACTTATGGTTCTATGGACTAATCTTTTTACATGGATGCGAAGCAATTTGGTCACAAAGGTTCTCCAGGACCACAGAAATACTTGACAACAACATGGAGCGAAAGAAAACAGTTGTTACAATAACTGAGAATTCAATAACAAACATAATCTACAATATTAATTACAAAGGATCGTTTCGAACGTTGCAACATGCTACGATTTAACAACAATACAAGAAAAATAAAAACATATCCCGAACTTGCCTTGACAGTGATTTAACTGGAACAAGCCCTTGTTGTTATTATAAAGGCAATGCAGTCAGCTTTTAAGAACTAGCAAAACATTTAAAAAGGGACAATGAAGTAAGTAAAGGAAGTCCTTGCAACAGTGTTTACCCATTTTTAGATTCGAATGATATCATTAGAGTAGGAGGACGATTAAGCACATCATCGCTTTCGTATGATGCAAAACATCAAATACTACTCCCCTATAATGACCGGATTTAAAAATTACTCATGCAAATAGTGCATGAACAAAATAAACACTGCGGACATCAAAAATTTCTGTCGTACGTTAGACAAAGATATTGGCCAATCAAATGAAAAATAGCAGCAAGATCCATTGTACAACATTGTATACAATGCACCAAGGCCAAACCAATTTATTGAATCCGGTTATGGGTAATTTACCAGCTGCGCGCGTCACACAAGCTCGACAAACAAAAGATACGCCAACTTTCAAACCAAATTGATAAACAAAACTACCACCACATAACGATCGAATACCACACATTAATCATATATATATATATATATATATATATATCATATATATCATATATATATATATATATATATATATATATATATATATATATATAATCATATATATATAATTAATAATTAATAATCATATATATAATTAATAATCATATATATATAATAATAATCATATATCTTTTACACTTATTAATTTAAAAAATTTGTTTAAACTGTTCTAAATAGAATAAGTTTTGTTTATCGTTACATATTTAATATAGTTTTTAATTAGATACGTATTATTATTTTATAAATGTACTGACTCTGATTTTTGTAATTTTAAATCTGGCAACCCAGATTTGAATTTTTAAAGTGACAGATGTAAACATGTAAATAAAGAAAGAAAAATTAAACAAACTCTGACAGCTGGAAACTAAAAACATGCATGAGCAATGTTGTTCTTTAGTGTGCCCTGATACAGTCAATAAACTTAAAATATGTATTGTCAAATTTGCAGTTTAGTTGATTTTGCTTTGCACAGCCAATGAGCTTGAAATATGTATGTTTAAGCTGTAGCTTAAACTATATATACATGTAATAATTACATATACTAATTGTGTAAGACATGTAGATATGTATGTTAAATTATTAATAATCAATAATTCTGTAGAAAGAACAAAAATTTAAATAAAGTATGCGTTTTTTATTTTACAGCTAAAAGGGAAAACAGGGTCTTTTATTCTCAAGAACAACTCGGTTCCAAGTGCCGTTTGTTGACAAAATTTACTACATAGCTTAATCCAGTTTAAGTGCTGAGATTAAATATCGTTCTAATCTACATACTTTAATCCAGTTTAAGAGCTGAAATTAAATATCGTCCTAATTGACATAACGAGTCAATTAATTTTATATTGGTATGAATAAAACTGAATTTATCAAAAAAATGTGTTTTTAAGCCAATTTTCTTCCCAATCTCAAATTTGCGCACCATTTATATAATATAATGGCTTTTATTACTGGAACAGAATTGAGTTGAAATTATTCATTCCTGTGATATACACGTTTAAGGTGTAAATTTTTTATGTATAATTTATAGCTTTTTTAAATTTTAGTATAAATAAGGCACCATTTAAATATATTGTTACGAAAATAGAAATACAACACTGCATTCTGGGCTTTTGGTATATTTTGTGTCACCATCTTTACGGTACAATTGAATTAACGGATATGGAAATAGAAGGTTGTCGATATTTCCTGAGCCTTCCAAACTGTAGGCAATTAGATATAAAAGTGTTGCATAAACAAATATTAAGTGTTGTATTAAGATAAACAGTATAAAAGTTTTTGTATAGTAAAATAAAAACTGTAAAACAACAAAATAAGGCGGTGTTTCGTTCATTTTAACGCATTAAATGAACTCAAACGTTTTAAAAAGGTTAAAACGAAACATTGTTGTCAGAAGTGGGATTGCGTACATAAAATAAAAGAAATAAGCAATAAAATAAAAATAAAAAAATTTAAAAAAAATTCAAACGTAGTAAAAATGAAATTCCAAGAATTAAAAGTGGGCAGACTCAAACGGGAATTAAATAAATTAGAGCTGTCAAGCACCAATAACAAAACCGAACTACAAAAACGTCTGTTAGAGGAATTTCAGAGACGTGGCATACACATCGAAAACCACGAATTTGATGACAAGAATGAGCCTGAGATGAGTGCTCCTACAACAACAAGTAGTATAGACGTTAACTCGCTGCTGGCTGCTATGATGGAAAAAATGCAGGTACAGAGCAAAATGGTTTTGGCTAAGGTACGAGAAACATGTAGAGCTAAAATTCAGAAAACTTCTATAGCTAATAATGAAAAGCTTTTTGCGCAGGTAAAGAAATCAAAAATAAAAAGAAATTTGAAGAAACGTCTAGTGCAATGTCAGAGAAGCTACAAGAAATATACGATGCAAGAGGGTCAAAACTAGAATAGACTGTTGACGAAAAATTTAACGTAAAAGACGAGAAAATAAACAGTCTACAGTGCCAACAAACAAAACAAGTACGAATCATACCAGAAGTCTCCAGCAGAATAAAGACACCCTGCTTTGAAGGTAGTACACCTTTGGCGGTATTTAAATTTCAATTCGACACAGTAGCAAGTAAAAATGGATGGAATGATGAAGAAAAGTCTCTAAAACTAATTTTGGCGTTAAAAGGTGCCGCAGCAGATTTTCTCGAAACTCTGCCAGCCAGCTGTAGAAACAATTACAACGACTTAATGGTGGCGCTACAGCGTAAATTTGGCGACGAGCACAAACACGATTGGTACCGCATGGATTTAAGGTGCTGTACGCAAAAGGCTTCAAGCCTTTTCAATGGAAGTCGAGAGGTTGGTGCAGCTAACCTATCCAGGTGAAAATCACCCACTAGTAGATCATCTGAAGCCCGAAGCCTTCGTCAACGGCTTACGAGACCCTGATGTTAAACTAGCTATATGTGCAACACAAAACAACCTTAAAAGATACTAGAGATACTGTGGCGTTCGCACTATCTCAGGAGACAGCTCGCACGATATCAAAGTCCCAAATACACAAGGTACGTAATTTAGAAGTTGTGGCAGAGAAAGATATTGAAATCAACAAGATAGAAGAGGTGTTAAAGCGGCTCCTAGCTGAGCAGAAGTCAAAATTGAAATGTTTTAATTGCGGAAAGAGCGGCCACTTCCAGAGAAACTGTAAAGCGCCACGCAGAAGGTCCAGATCCGTTTCACCACCGAGAAATAATAAACGGGTCAACTACCATCACACGACAAAAGAGTCCCCGTTAAACTAACACGAGCTAGCACTGAGGGGCAAGAGCTAACTCCCACAAGCGAGGGCCTCATAATCTCAATATCAGTGATGCACAAAAATAACAGCAACCTTACAGCGGGTACAATAATGGCAGACAACACACCTTCACTATAGACACCGGTGCGACACAGTCTATAATCAGACCCGATTTAGTGTGAGAAACTTAATAATATCAGACTACGAACAGCTTCTGAGGAGTCTGCCACCGCCTACAGAAAAATTGAGGTGAAAGTGACTACAGCGAACATTACTGTAAGTCATATTTTCATTGTCGTCGATATTGTAGACGAGGTTATTATTGGTGCCGATTTTATGTATCAATTTGAATATGGGGTAACAGATAATGAGTTGACGTAATGTAGATATACCGCATGACGTCGGAAACCAGCATCAAGTGCTTTCAAACGACAAAAATTACCACCTCAGACTGAATCATTGATATGGGCTCGGGCTCGTATAGAGGGAGATTGTGAGGACAACCCCTTGTGGGTGGTAAAACTAGCAGAAAATAAGATGGACTTCTTATCAGCAAAGACCCTCGTCAAATCTAATAAAGAAGGAATAGTCCTAGTGAGAGCGCTCAGTCTATCAGGTCATGAAAAATCATTTGTGAAAACTCCGAGGTAGGCCATTGTGCTCCTGTAGAGGCGGTAATAAGCAGCAAACAATTGCCGGAACCTGCCAATATGTCAGCCAAGAACCAACAGGTATTTGATACAAATGTAGAGAAATGGGTAGCAGGTCTAGCAGCTTCAGATGGATATAACCCCAAAAAGCTACTAAGAGGTACGCCTGCGTATTCGCCGTGAAAAATAAAAGTCAAGTTAGAATAGCTATAGTCAAACATGATATAAATACTGGCGAAGCAGGACCGATAAAATAGGAACCCAGAAGCATACCTCTGGCGAAGAGTAATGAGGTTAAGGAGCTAGTCAATGAAATGGACAAGAGCGGTGTAATTGGACCATCATCGAGTCCTTAGAGCTCACCTGTAGTCTTAGTCAAAAAGAAGATGGCAGTAGAAGATTCTGCGTAGACTACAGGAAGCTAAATGATGTCACTAAAAAGGACAGCTACCTGCTACCAAGAATTGATGATACGCTCGACACGTTAGCTAGAACAAAGTGTTTCTCCACATTGGATCTACAAAGCTTCTATTGGCTGGTAGAGATCGCAGACAAGGATAAGAAGAAAACTGCTTTCAGTGCGAACGGTGGCTTGTGACAGTTTAAAGTTATGCCATTTAGGCTTTGCAATGCGCCGGCCACATTCGAACGGCCTATGGAGCGCGTACTAAAAGGACTCCATTGGAATAATTGTCTGATTTACCTCGCTGACATAATTGTGATAGGCAAAACTTTCGACGAACACCTGAGAAACCTAGCCCGCGATCAAAGATGAAAGTGGTACATTTAGAACGACTTGCAAGCTATGGAACAGGCTTAAGCGGAAGGCAGTGTTACGAAAATAAAAATACAACACTGCATTATGGGATTTTGGTATATTTTGTGTCACCCTGTCAATTTGGCAGCACTGCCACATCGACCATCTTTGCGTTACATTTGAATTAACGGATATGAATATAGAAGATGTTCGATATGTCCTGAATCTGCCAAACTGTAGGCAATTAGGTATATAAGGGGCTGCTTTACCTACACATCAGTTAGTTATCATTTGACTGTCGTAAGATAAAGACGTGTTAAAGCGGAAATAAAAGTGTTGTATAAATGAATATTAAGAGTTGTATTAAGACAAATAGTATAAAAGTTATTGTGTAGTAAAATAAAAACTGTAAAACAACAAAATAAAGCGGTGTTTCCTTTATTTTAACGCAATTTAAACGAACTCAAATGTTTTAAAAAGGTTAAAACGTAACAAAATTTTATTAAAGCTCGAGTCTGCAAGTTCAGAAAGTAATCTTCAAGGAGCATTTTCTGCCAAAGATGTACTATCGCCTTAAAAATAAATTGCCTCTGTTTGCAATCAGTTTATTTCTCTCGCCTTTGTGACATTTTTCTTAAATTTATGTTCTTTCCATCAGCTTTATGTTACAAAATTTTAACGTAAGCAAAATTAAGAGAAAATATCTCTTTTGCAGAGAAGATTCCGCAACAACCGAAGAATACCGTGGCAATATGCTTATTTTCATGGTACTTACTTTAGTCCTTTGCAAAATTTTACAATTTGGCGGCAAAAAACTATTTAAAATTCTTACAGAATAATGTCTCCAAATAAATATACGACTCTTCTACAAACATCAAACGCTTTCCCAGTTTGGGTCTACCATAATGTAAACCATTTTACGATCATCGTTGAAAAATGAAGATAAATCAATTTGAATTCCCACTTTATTCATTTTTTTAGTTAAAATCAGTTATGCAAATTCACAAAAAAAATTTAATTATTTTGTGAATTTCAGGAGATACAAAAACGTAATTGCTAAAGGACACAGACTATATAATAAACACTTGCCAAAATACAGTCACAAGATTGCTTTTAATAAAAAAAACAAAACGAAACGAAGGGGTAGGAAACAGTTTGGAAATACAGTAATAATAAAGTGAATTCGCTTCAGTAATATGGCTTACATTAAAGATACACATTAAATATACAATACAAATTACACTTAAATTATCGTTCAAGAAAGTGATTAGAAAACATAGAAAATAAAAAAAATAGACGCATAAGTTAATTTGAATTTATGCTTTTTTTGTCGATGATCCGCCCTCACCCGACCGTGCAGGGCTCGTCTCCATAGCGTAGAGACACGTACACTCTACAGTCCGGACTATAGCTTAACTTCACTTAATCACAAGCTGAACATAAAAAAATCGACCTACATACTTAAAGCTAAAAAAAATATACATGTTATAATCATGACAATGCATATAATAAAATTTAAGAATTAAAGTCACAAAGCAAACTCCGTTTAATACTACTGACGTCACAGTTAAATCAATAAACTCATAAGCTGAAACCCCTGCACAATCTACGAAAAGGAAATGAATTCGAATAATTTGTCCTGTAAAAGTCTAAAGCAAGAGGGCGATAGTGGCGAGAAAATCTCTATTACCGTCGAGCTACCCTTTAAAAAAACATGCTGAAACGGAGACTTATAGAGTTGTTTTTAAAAAGTTTTTAAAAAGGTAAAAACGTAACAATAAAGTGAAGAGTTTTTCTTCTAGGAAAATCCTCTAAACATTAAAACATATTAAATATACAGTGGCTCCAACCCAAACTCGGCACTAACCCATATATTTTCGATCGCTTAAAAATCATACATTTTAATGATTTAAAAAAAATATAGTTATTTTCATATTTGTGTATATCTTACACGTACAAAAGAAAAACCAACTCAGAAATTTAATAATTGTACATAAAATTTAATCTGAAAACGCTTTGAAAGTCAAAATGACTTGCACAAGCCAAACTCGGTAACTTTTATGGGTTAATAACTGCAACTCTGTAATTTCAATGCGACCAACTTCGCTGAAATAATTTACATATTTAGGGGAAAACCCCTCAGTTCAGTTTTCGAAAATTATACGGAATAAACAGAGCTAAAGTCAAGAAGATGGCAGACAACGAGGACAAACTAGTATCGAAGTAAGAATGCTTATTATTAAATAAGTAAGAAAAAAACGTATTCGCGAAATTTCAAAAATTGTTGGCAGAAGTCATTAACTGTGCACGACATAATAAAACGTTTTAAAGTCAATAAAACAGTGCAAAGTAGACCCAAAATGCCCACAACAATATATTTTCTGAGGCAGAAGAACGTTTTTTGTCAGGAAAATAAAAGCAAATCCTCCCTAAATGATCCAAAGCTCGCTTCTATTGCTGAAAGTGACCTCAGTAATAAAGTAAGCCCATCAGCAATAAGAAACTTGGTTTACAGAGTTGATCTTAATTGTAAAAGGGCTATACAGGGGGTATACTTATTAGTAAGCGCAATCAAACCAGAAGACTTAAATTTGCAAAAGCATACCAAAATAAGGGTTTTTCTTTTTTAAGAAAGGTTATGTTCACCGACGAAAGCAAATTTAACGTATTTGGGTGGCATGGTAAACCAGTAGTATGGAGGAGACCAAATCAGGAACTATGTTTGAATAACTTGAGACCGATAGTAAAGCATGCACATTATAGTGCCACACGTCATGGTAACACCACCTCACAACCGTGACATAAATCCTCTTAAATGTATATAAGAGGGATTCACAAAACATATAATCGTATGGCCATAATAATAGCATGAAAAAATAACTGTTATGAAACAACCTCCTTTTGAATATGCTGATGCTATTTTGAATTTATAAGTAAAACAAGCAGTGTACGAATGAAAATGCGGATAAGAAAAATAGCAAAATTCAGGCAACTTAAAAATAAAAAATGTGAAGATAAAACATGGTCTAAACGTACTGATTTGATGCACAAAAACTTAAATCGCGTAATGATTGAATTATTCGCAAGGGTCAGTTCCCTGTCATTTAACGAAAAATGCAAAACGTCTACACACGATATAATAAGGAGTTTGCTAAATATTCACTGTCTCTTTTTTTCTAAAAGAATCAATTAGTGGGTATTTTAATAATTTCTTATAATATTTTAAGTTTGTACGAGTTTCTTTACATAACTGTTCCTTAATTCTGTGATTATTAGAAGTTTTATTTATTTAATTCTTAAGATTTTTATTGTTGTAATACTTTAAGTAAAATCACGTAACAATGTAATAAATTACAATAGCAGAGATTTCAATAAAGATATAAAAATAAAAAAAACTCAACGATTAATCGATTAAATGCAATAATCGAGTAATTAGTAATAGTTTACATGTCATTCGTAATCCAGAACAGTCGGTAAGCACCTTGGAATTGATTTTATTTTCAATTACATTAGGTTATAGGCTCTACGCGGTTGTTTCTGTTTTGGTCAGATAGGGATCAACCCAACCTTTTGTCTTAGTAGAATGGGAAATTGCTGGCAATAACCCCATTCTCCGCACTTTGCTTCATTATTTCTTTTCGAATAGTGAGACAACCAAATTTGTCCACTTCACCATCAAAAAAATATGAGTTGTCTTCAACAGAATTCAAGATACAGTCCTAAACCATCCTCCATGCGTAACAGTAGTTGAGTTTTTATGATTAAATTCAGTTTGGTCTGAATATTGCGATTAAAGAAAACGGTAGAACACAAAGTAAAATTTCACACAAATTACATATGAAACTAATTACACACGAACTAAACCTATGATTATTGTAAGTAAAAACAGAACTGTTCACAGCTACGGAATAACTAAAAAAAACCAGCTGGTTGTTCAACAAAACTTATAAGTAATTTCATCATGCGGTGTTAATAATACTTTTAGAGCTGGCATTGTCGTCATTTTAGAGGCAAAAGACGTCAATCGTCAATTGTCAATCATTTTGAAAATTTTTTAACAAAATTTTGGCAAAATGACGATTCATCCTCAAATCTGGCAGCTATGACATCCAACTTTATTCTGTGATTTATATAGTGTGTCCAGAAGTGGAGAAAAATCCCTACATGTAGGTTTTTTGCTACTAAAATTGAAGCGTAGGGAAAATCGGGCAGATTTTTCATATTCGCCAAAATTTTAAGATTTTTTCTAAATGTTTTTTAAATATTTGTTGTTCAAAACGCTTAAAAATCTGTGTTTTCCCAGAAATCGCTTAAATATAAATATATACTAAACGAAAACAGTAGTTGTGGTTTATACAGTTGACGACACCGATTAGTACGTATCATTTTACAAAATTCAGTTAAAAAAGTACATTAATTTTAATATTCCGCTGAGTTTCTATTATAGTAAATTACATAAAGTGAGGTTGTTTGTTCGGCTGATAACTTTTTTTTATTCACCATGGTTCACATTCTGTCAAAACATTTTCTTGCACAGCAGGGACTTACTAAAAAGAACGATTTAAGGATATCGCTAAATCTAAACGCATTAAAATTAATATACATACATATTTTTAAATATGTCTATATATTTAATGTTTATAATTGAAAAACTCCCGACTAAATATTTGAAAATCAAAATTTTCAACAAAACAAAATATTTCTAATTTACAAGTATTAACTGAGTACAATTTTTGTTTACGTTTTTTTTTTATATGGAAATTTTTTGATATCTACTATACAATGTACAAAAAATCTTGCCTGTTGTTTTTGTACAAAAATTTGTTGTTGTACAGACAACTTCACCCTATTTAATTTCACCATGGTTTCTATGTTGAGACTACGGCAGTCTTAATTTCGTTCAGCATAATGGAGGGAGTGTTGTTGCTTACATGTGTTTCTCGGAAAGTAGAGTCTGTTACTTAATAAAAATCAATGGAAATATCACAGCTAACGTGTTTGGTAAAATACTTTAAAAAAATTTTAAGAAATCTGCCGAAAAAATTAAGTTAGGATCGATTCTCTTTTAGCAGAACAGTGATCCTGAATAGATATTATCAGGGGTGTTCTGAAAATCACGTGATTTCAAACCACGAACCGTTTTGATATCATGTCAACTTTTTCGTGCTGTTCTACAGATCACGTGATTTCACGTTTTTCGGCGTGTTTTTATTTTTTCGAAAACACGAAAAAACAGCTGCTTTTATAGATTTGCGCTTTGTTTATGTTTTAAAAATTTTGTAAAAAAAAAAAAAAATTATCAAAAATGCCAGGAGCAGCATTATGTGCATTAATTGCTTTAAGAAAACAGCAATTAAAAGACGTAAATATACAAAAGTAAATAATAAAATATGGATGCAAAACCAAAGATGCCACTGTTGGTTTAAATAAAATTTGTTTACATTTTGCGCTTAAATTGCTAGTGTTTTACTTGACTATGCTACTTTGGCAAACTCAGTAATATCTTCGAAAAAACAAACCAGCTGAGTACAAAAGAAGAAAAAGCCAAACACGTAAATTTCCAAATGAAGCAAAATGTTAAAATACATAGAAAACATATTATTAAAAATATTTATTAAAATTTGTATTTAATTCTAGTCTCAATAGTAAGGTAAAATAAGCGAGTGATTTTAAATGGCAAGTCAATTATTTGACCAGTTTAAAATCACGTTATTAAAATTTTTTGTACACAGAACACCATTTACTTGATTTTAAATCGCTTCGACAAAAAGTCCTTTTCAGAGCACCCCTGTATGTCTTAATTTTAAGTCATTTTTTATATATTTACAAACCAAATATAGGAATGTTTGTCTCAATTATCAGAGTTGAACCACATTGATAAAATGTTACCAGTTCTAGACACTAAAATCTCTTTAAATATCAGTTCTAACAACATTACCTTCTGAACAAGTATACACGTTAAACGAGCAAGAATTCATTAGAAACATTAGACAATGTAGGAATTAATTTCATTTAATATGTTTGATTTTTATACTTTTAATTGTCGAGTGTGAATTATGGTTTAATTTATAAAAAAAAAATCCCCAAAAATATTTTTTTTTTTCTCAATTGTATGTCTCAAAACCACCTCTTATATTTGAGATACGTTACTATTTTTTATTTTAATAGGAATTTTGAAAAAATCTCAAGTGCGTTTTTATTGTTAGCAACATGATAGTATTTGTTACGAATTTATACTATCAATTGTCGCCTAGTGTAGGTGATACGAGCGAAAGAGTATATCAAGGATTTTGGGACGAGAGCATGATGAGTGACTCCAAAGCGTGAAATAAATTCTAAACAATACAAACGACTCAGCTACTTTACTCTTAATTTCTATATTTTCACTTTTTATTTATCTCATAAGAAATAACTTTTAGTTGCTCTGATCCAAAGTCTTGTATATTTATGTTATGAATAAATTATTAAAAAAAAGCTTTTTCATCTACAAGATGTATGTATTTTAACTAATTTGAATCTAAAACTCAAAATAAGATATTTCTATGGATACGGCTGTTGTTTTTTCTTACATTTTAATGACTAAAAAAACATTGATTTGGTATTAAAAGAAGTTCAAGATGAGGTGCACAAAAATAAACAAAACTTAGTGGAATACAAACACGAACTTTAAAGACGAACTTAAAGAAAACGAAAATGAAACGAAACAGTTGCTAGAGGCAATTGAAAAAAGGGGAGAGAATAAATAAAACGATTAAATGTCAGCAATCTTATGAGAAAAATGTCGAAGAAGTTAAAACTTAATTGGGAATATTAAAGAATTTGAAAGCAACAACAAAAAAATTTGCAAATCGATAGAAGAACAAGACGAAAACATATCTAAAGAAATAAAGCAAGTTATTAACGAAAACTGTAAACAAAGTACAAAAACAACTTATGCAGACACAGTAAAAAATAAAGGGTTGCCGAGTGAAAATAAACATTTACCTGTAATTGTGAAACCCAAAGAAAAACAATCAATTGAAAAAAGAAGAGGAATTAAATAAGATAAGCCCACATATTTAAAAATTATAAATGTTGAAACCAGAAGGAATGGCGCCATCGTTATACAAAGTGAGAATTATGAGGAAAGAGAAAAGATTAAAACTGCAATTCAAAAAAAAATATTTACACAGTACGAGGTAAAAATCTCTAATCCAAATCTGTTAATACAAAAATTATCTGTATGTCATTTGAATATAATGAAAATGAAATAATAGAAAAATTGAGGAAACAAAATCATAAATTAGCTACAGCTAATATTAAATACGTAGGGAAGTATAAAACAAAGAGGGGTAATAAAATCATGTTTAATGTTAATTTAAAAGTAGATAATGAAGCCTATAGAAAAATTATGGAAGACTGCAAATTAAATATTGGTTGGAAAAGATGTAAAGCGTATGATGGAACTGAAATCGATCAATGTATGAAATGCAGAGGATACAATCATTTAGCGAGAGATTGCAAAAACAAAGAAGTATATCTGAAGTGTCATGGTCAGCATAGAACAGTTAACTGCGAAAGTCAGGAAAGAATAATGAAATGCATTAATTGCTGCAGTGTAAATAGTGGATTAAACATGTGTTTGAATGAAAACCATTTTACTAATGATAAAGTATGTCCCGTATATCAAAATAAGTTAAAGATAAAAATGAGAAATATAGGCTTAACGATATAACAATTAAAGGAAATACGTTCAATATACACAAATATACAAGGTTTTAATAATAATTACAATCAGGTTGAAGTAATTGCGCTAACTGAAAACCTTGATTTCTTAATACTGTCTGAAACACACTTGACTAAAAATATAGAAGAAAAAGAAATTTCATTACATGGTTATGGTAGCAGCTGTTCGATATCCACGTCATCCAGAACAGGTGGAGTTATTTTATTTTTTAAAGAGCACTGGAATGCCACAAAAATTATTGAAAAAAATTACGATTTGAAATATTGGATATTATTCTGCAAGGCTACATGTGACAAATACGATATTTTAATTGGCACAATATATAGATCACCAAGCTATAACGAATCTGAATTCTGTAATATATTTGAGCAAACAATTGAAGAAATCTGCGATAACAACTGTGATATTTTAATTTCCGGAGATTTTAATATTGACTGGAAGAAAAACTTCTTATATAGAAATAGAATTAGAAGTATAATTAATGATAATGGCATTAGACAACTAGTTAACGAATACACTCGTGTAACAAAAAATTCAAGCATTTTAGTAGACTACGTAATAACTAATAATTATAAGATAACATCAAAAAACTGTAAAGAAAACAAAATTGCTGAGGTTATTAACATATCCTTGGAGGGAATGGGTAACGTGAACAACGAAACAAGGAATATAGAGGTATTTAAATACAATAAGGATACGTTTAATGCAATGATAAAAGACATCATAAGATATAATGATTGCAAGGACTTTAATCAAAATGTTAATCTATTTGATAGCGGCCTGAAAAGTGCAATACATAGAGTAACAATTAGAAAACATCCATTCAAACAAAAAGTTAATAAATGGTATAGCTCAGAATTGCAAACAATGAAAAGAGAAAAAATAATAAAATATCTCGAAGCTAAAATTGAGAACTCTAGTCAAGCTTGGTCTGATTATAAAGTAATTAGAAATCGATATAAAGTGCAGACTGAAAATAGTAAAAAATTTTACATAAATAAGAAAATTGACTGTGCGTCTACACAGAGACAAATGTGGAAACAAAATAAGACCCTGGTACTTAATATAGCTAAGTCTGTGATATTTGACCAGATAGAATATAGCGATAACTATATAGTTAATAAGTTTAATGATGAGAGTGATACTAAAGTGCGATCGGTATACTCATATAAATACAATGCTCTACAATTTGGAATGGATGAACGTAAAAAAACGATTACAATTTAAAACCTTATATATGTTAGAAAAATGAAGAGGGGTGAAATGTGCTAAGAAATGCAGACGACTTTCGAATTCAAAAAGTAAAGTAAATTCATAGGCAGAAAACATTGTTTTTTAAACAGCTATATAATTTATTACCTTCAGATATTAAAAATGAATTAAATGAGAATGTTTTTAAACGAAAATGTATTAATTTTGTATTATTTAATGATTTGTAGTTTTCAATTGTGATGTAAAATGTGGAATTTTAAAATATTTTTAATACTTTATATAAAAGAAAAAAAATCGTAGAAATTATCGTAGGGGAAATCTTTTTTACGTGTAGGGATAAATCTGATTTTTTAGCAAGCGTGGGTATTTAAAAAAAAATTACTGGCAACACTGGATATGTAGCGAAACTTTTTTATGTGGTGCAAAATTATTTTACATATTTGAATATGTCAAATAAAAGAAAATATAATCTAGATGAGGATGATGACAACTTACAAGAGATACATGTAAGCAACAAAAAGCACACATTGGATTCTGACGAAGAGGACAGCGATGACTATGAAAAGTAAATGGACTATTTTTCTTTGGGGCAAATGAATAAGATAATTGTTCATTGTTTTTTTTAGGGAGGATATTGGTGGAAGTGATATAGAGGGTGAAGAAGATGGAGTATCGAAAGTCCAAGATGAAATAAAAATTACCCCTTTTAATATGAGAGAGGAATTAGAAGAGGGACACTTTGACAAAGAGGGGCACTTTCATTGGGACAAATCAAATGAAATTAAAGATAATTGGCTTGATAATATTGACTGGGTAAAGGTTTGTACGATTCAAAGATTCTAATCTGCGATTATCATCATTTGATTAATTTTTTTTAGATTGAAAAAGTACGCTCTAGAGATGAAACGGGTGATCCAACTTCTATCAATCATAAAGTTGTATTAAATGAGTCGCAACTTTATAAAGGGATATTGTCATACATGAAAGAAGGGGAGACAATCGGTGAAACTATTCGGCGACTTGGTAAAAATAGAAAAAATATGACTACGGCAGAAAGACTTAAATTAAGAAGACAAGGACTAATTGATAAAAGTGCGGAACACATAACAAAAATAACTGAAATGGCTAATGAAATTTTGACTAAGTCGGGATATATGGATGTTTATCAGATGACTTACGAGTCCATAAAGAACAAAATTAAGTCTTTTCCAGGCACAAGTAAAGAAATTAGTTCAACATCTCAAAGTTTTGATATGTATTCTGATGACTTCAACGAGAAGGAACAGAAAAAAATAATTGATGGCAAAGAGAAACAGGAGACAAAAACGGAAGAAGTGCTTTGGGAATTTAAATGGAAGGAGGATGATACTGTCCTTCAGGGCCCATTTAACACCGTACAAATGTTGAAATGGTCCAAAAATGATTATTTTAAAAACGGAGTGTATGTAAGAAAAGTAGGAGAATTAACAAACTTTTACACAAGTAATCGAATAGATTTTGAACTTTATTTGTAAATAATTAAACAATTTTTGGGTGTAAAGTATTTAACAAATAATATACAGTTAGCTTCAAAAAAGAATAAGTACCTGTATTTTCTAAAACTTACATTTTATTTCAGTCTTTTAAAAAGCAAAAACAATCTGAATTCTTCAAAACAACTCCAAGAGTTGCATTACGGGTCATTTCTCAAGCAAACATATCTTTTATCCAATTCATTCAAGTATAAAACAATACTCACGAACTGATTTCATTAGCTTTCTTTTTCTTGTTTTGTTTCTATATTTCTTTGATACAATATTTTTTACTTTTTCTACTTTTTTAACATGCAAATTATGAAATTTAACAACAAGCAAATATAAACTGACGTAAAATTTAACAATAAAATAGAACTTTGATAATCTGAACCTCGCTGATTCAAATTTTTCGGTAATCGGATATCATTTTTCATTACATTTTGTACTCTATAATCCGGATTGATTGCATCTTTATAATTGCATTCAAACTATTGTAATGGTAATCTCTTTTAATTGTTACTCCAAAGACATCATTTTCTCTTTTTTGTTTCAAAAACCTTTTTGCTAGATTTAAGGGATTCATTGTTATTTTTATGACTTGTAAAAATTAAATATATTAATATATTTTTTTTAGTAAATGAACATGTTGCTCTCATGTAGAAAGGCCCTAAGTCGTATTTATTCGAAATTGATTTTTAATTATTATTATTAACACATTGCATACAAGTCACAAAAATTTAATGCAATAGCATCAGAAATAACCGTTTTACATGTAGTTGTAAAAAAGGCCCTTACTCATTTCAAAAATTTCTTGCAAATTTCATTAAATCACTAAGCTTATGATAAGAATATTGTGCTTGATTTTTATTAAAACCTGCATTCAAAAAATACATGTTGATAATTAAGGTCTCTATTACGTTTTTACCTTTTCTTATAAAACTGAATTTTGTTATTTTACATGAGCGACGATATGTACATACTATAAATGAAATAAAAGTATCCTATGTACAAATGTTTTTACTCCTTTTAAATGTAATTAGTTAAATGACTAATAAATGTAATATAGGTTTTTACTATCAAATTAACGATTTCTCGATACAAATTAAATTTTTTTCAAGTAAAACGCAATTTTTTTCAACGTAAATTGAATTTTATTCGGTACTTTTTTTTAGCACAAATTAAATTTTCTTCATTTTTAATTATTTCATTTTCGGGTTAAATTAAATTGTTTTCATTTTAAATTAACTTTTATTTCAAATTAAATTCTTTTTATATCAATTTTTTTACTATAAAATTAAACTAATATTTCCTTAACTTGCTATTTAACATATTCACTGCAGTGTCTCTCCAGATGCAACTAATGACAAATTCTTAGTCATATCTAGATAATAATTGTTAAAATCAGGTGTTACTGATTCCACGAATTGTTTTATTGCAGTTACTAAGTCAATATTACACTCTGGATCAGATAGTAAATCGATTTTCAAATTAAATATGTACTTATATACAAGAATTCAGATTACCACGTATGTCATTCAGAGATAAGCGACTTTGGAGATCTCAAGTTTTTCCAGCCTTGTTTTAAGTTATTTTGACCTTTGGCGTCTTTGTAAGACACATTCAGAATTGACACCGCTGATCGAAAGATGTAAGATGGAACAAAATGAGATAGGAGAACCTTTTTACATGGGGGCTACACGATCAAGTTTTGCTTTTCAATTCTTAATACACTCACACTTTTTTACTAAACACTCACAATTTCAAAAATTGATACCAATTTGATAATCAAGTTTGCTTTCCATCGAGTGTTTTAAGTTGCTGTCAAGAAAACAGCTGATCATAATGGGTATGAAAAATTTGTATTGTTTTCTCTTCGAACACATTTTAAACAATGAAATCAATCAATCAATTTTAGTATATTTTCACATTCATTTATTTATTAATTTTTACAATTTTAAGACACACTTGATCGTGTAACCGCAGGGTTATATCCTTTCCACACTTATCAACATCTAATATATACCATCAATAGTTTTAAAATTCAGCATTTTCCAACATCTATGAAATGTTCTTGAATTTTTGTTCCTCTCAACATCTTAGGTTAATTTTACGTTTATCACTAGCAAATCACAATAAATTGTATTGAAGTTAATTAATGATATTTATGACAATAAAAGAATTATTTTATTAAATTATTAATTTATTTTTTTATTAATAAAAAAACATTTTTAAAATTTTTAAATATATAAAAAAATTAATTTTTTTCAAATATTGTTAGTATTTTCTGTTGAAATTTGTTTTTTATGCTTGTTTAATATGTGCATATACAAAATGACTGGCCAACGTATTATTTGAACGGAGGAAATTAATATTTTGAATTTTAAGTGCTATTTAAATATTTTGACAACTCTAACAGTAGATGTTGTAAATGTGAATACATGTTTCACATTTTCAACATTCTCCATACGTTCCTACAAAATGTATACAGGTGTGAAAACGCTGTTAGATGTAGAAATATATTAGATTATTAGCACTGCATAATTCTTATGGGAAGATGTTAACATCTTTGCAAAGTGATGGTAGATGTTATATGAGCTCCAGCGTAAAACGCCAAAATACAGTGTTGTCACTAACAGCATTATGAATTATAGGCAATTAACCATATGAAGTGAAATTACACACAAAATTCTGTTTTTACGAATAAAATATAAGTTAACACGACTGCAAATTAGAATTTAGAATTTAATTTTGTATATTTTTTAAGTGATTACCAATATTTAATGTAGTTTTATATTTTTGTATATGTTTAGTCTTCATTATACTTACCGTTTCGTATTACACCTTTTTTTTGTTAGCTAGAAGCTCAAAGCGGGTCGCAGACATGGTGTCAGCGTTTTTGGGTGACAGAGAAATATTATAATTTTGTTTTTCAAATAAAATAAGATTCAGCATTTTTGACTAAAGAAAAATATTGTCATTATAATTTCTGAAATAAAGAAAATTTATTCTTAACAGGGTCATAAAACATTAAACAAGTGTTTTATTAATTGGCGCCCAACATGGGGCACAAATAAATTTTTTAAGTTAATTTTTTCAAATCCTTGTAAGGAGGAAATTGTAAAGTAGTTGATAAATAAATAATAATTGTGTAAATACATTTTTAAGAAAAAAAATTAATCCTGTGTAAATGGTGATTTAAAAACCTTTTGTTAATAAAATTTTTTGCGAAAATTTAATTGTGCAAAGGAAATTCCTTTCTGGAAATTAATAATTATATAATAAAAACTTTATTAAAAATTACAAACTGCAACCAAACTAACTTCAAAAAACTGATAAGAACAAAAATAAACTAACTTCAAAAAACTGCTAAGAACAAAAATAAAAAGGCAACGAATAGAATAATTCCAAAAAATAACCAACAGAAAAAGCTTAGTAAATCAAGGGAAAAGCAAACAAAAAACTTAATATTTCTGTTTAAACGAAGAAATTCCAAAAACAACAAAAATTTAAATGAGCAACAACACAGCACCGGCTACAGAAGGACGAACGACAACTCTTTCATAACATCAAGTTCAGCAACAACCCCTTCACCGTCAACATACCTCCTTGCCAACCAATTATGAGGAAGGTGTAAGTTTAGAAAATAATTAAGTTAAAAAAGTAATTAATGCTTCTGTGAAAAATTAGATATTAAATTATTCATTCATTAATGCAAGGAATATAGTTAAAATTTTTTTTTGAAAATCATTTTGTAATCTTAAAACTTAAGGATAAAAATATTGAACCATTTATTTTTAAATTCTGTATAAAAATATTTGAGTTAAAGTAATTTTGTTGACAATTTTATCCTTGCACGAGCTGATTTAATATCTTATAGCTAAACCTTAATTTTTAGGTATTTACAAATCTTTCGTGAATGACGATAGACTTTCAGACGAATTAGATCAAGTATTCGAGAATCCAAGGAAAATGATATCTCACTAGAATATGGCTAGAAACTGTCATCTGTGCCGCCCTGAAACCACAGAGGCAAACGTTTGACAAACAGATTGAGGAGCGTAATAGGAAATTTGACGATGTTGTTGTCAAGACTCCTGAGGTTGTACCGCATAAGGACGTAGAAATATAGCCAGGAATACAATGCGACGAATCATTGGACATAGTAAAATCGCTGCCAGAATTCGATGGAAAACAGGAGTGTTACGTCTTCTAGAGACAAGCGGCACAAACCGCTTACAAAATTTTCGAAAGTCACGTGGGTAGTTCTAAGCATTACCAAGCAGTGGCCATTATTCGGAACAAGATAAAGGGAGCAGCGGACATAACGCTGGCTTCCTTCAATACAGCCTTGAACTTTAGAGCTATTATAGACCGTCTGGATTTTACCTATTCGGACAAACGACCTATTTACTTAATTGAACAGGAACTTTCTACACTTCGGCAGGGAAATATGACTACATTGCAATTTTACGATGAGGTGGAGAGAAAACTAACTCTCCTTATAAACAAAACGATAATGACTTACGATAAGGATATAGCGATCTCCATGAGCGAAAAGTATAGGGCAGATGCACTTCGTGTGCTTATATCTGAAACGAAAAAAAGTTTGAGTGATGTTCTCTTCTCGACGAGACCGAGTGACTTGCTCTCGGCACTGGCACTTGCTCAGGAGATTGAGTCAAATCACGAACGGTATATGTTCGCGACGAATTATGCCAGGAGTTTGGAAGTTAAAGAGAGACAAAGAGCAGGTCAGAGCCAGCCTATTAGCCAGCGATTAGGGAAAACCCCATATTTTTCAAGACAACGGGCTTTTGGAAAATTAAGCCATCATGGTCAAGCAGAAATCCAACCGATGAACATCGATCATTCATCTCGCTGCAGGCAGCAGACAGGCTTCCGCACTGGTACTGCACAGATTTCTGCCCATATTCGGAGTCAGCAGTATTTCAACCGGGTTTCGATGCCACACCAACAACGTTTAGGACGAATACGAAGCACCAAAGAATAAATCATTTTGCTCAGGAAAATTTACAATCGCGCTTGGCACAGGACGAATACCAAGCAGCTGCAGAGGTGGAAACTTCAGAAATTGACGAGGAAGAGAGGTTTAATGAGATCAATTTTTTAGGCAAGACTCCTTGCTTCCGTTCATAGAAAGGGTGTTAGCAGGGAGAGTTATAAGATTATTGATAGACACGGGAGCATCTAAAAATTATATAAAACCCTTAAATGAATTAAATCACATGAAACCTGTAACTAGGCCTTTTGTGGTTAGATCCATACATGGACTTAATAATATCCATGAAAAATGCCTCTTGAACCTTTTTGAAATAAATAGCCCCTTTTTGTACTCCCCTCACTGTCAACATTTGACGGTATAGTTGGACTTGACTTGCTGACGCAGGCGGGTGCCACACTGGATCTTAAGGAAATTCGAACCAGGACGGGAACGGAGAAACTTAAATTTTTAGGGTGTGATAGTGTGATCTTCATACAAGTAGAGAATATTGATATCCCTCATGCGGTGTTGGACAGATTCCGAAGAGTAATGAGGAAACTATCGGGTGTTTTTGCGAACCCTATTGAATCTCTACCCTATAACACAAATATTGTTCCTACTATTCGCACAGTCAATGATAACCCAATTTACTCTAAACTGTTCCCCTACTCTATGGGTGTGGCAGACTTTGTAAATAACGAAATAAAGAATTTACTGAGAAATGGAATAATAAGGCCCTCTAGGTCTCCTTACAACAATCTCATCTAGGTGGTGGATAAGAAAAGTAGAGATGAACAGAGCAATATAAAGAAAAGGTTAGTAATTGATTTTAAGAAGCCGAATCAATTTAGGGTAGATGATAAGTACCCAATTCCGGATGTGGCTGTAATCATGTCTAATGTGGGGAAGACACGGTGCTTTACGACGCTGGACCTTAAATCTGGCTTTCACTAGATATCACTCGCGGAAAGTGACAGGGAGAAGACGGCTTTCTCTGTTGGAAACGGGAAATACGAATTTTGTAGACTCCCTTTTGGCCTACAAAATGACCCCAGTATTTTTCAAAGGGCCATTGATGATGTGCTTAGGGAACAGATAGGAAAAACATGTTACGTCTATGTGGATGATGTAATAATATGACATACTTAATGACATTGTTGACATTGCTTAATGTCAGATCGTTTTTTGGACTAGCAAGTTATTATAGATGCTTTATTAAGGACTTTGCTTCAATAGCAAAACCATTAACGGATATCCCTGAAGGGTGAGAGTGGGAAAGTGAGTGCTCACCAGTCAAAAAAAAAAAATTAAGGTAGATTTTAATGGGAACCAGTTTCGAGCTTTTGAGAAATTGAAGGCTATTTTATCTTGGGAAGATATTACGCTGCTCTATTCAGACTTTAAGAAGCCATTCGATCTTACGACGGATACATCCTCATTGGGTTTAGGAGCGGTCCTATCACAGGGTGGTAGACCGATTACAATGATTTCCAGGACTTTAAAAGATAGGGAATTAAATTTTGCCACCAACGAGCTAGAGCTACTCGCTATAGTGTGGGCTTTGCAAAAGCTTAGAAATTACCTTTACGTTGTAAAAGATATATATATATATATATATTTATACGGACCATCGGCCGTTAACGTTTGCGGTATCTGACAGAAATCCCAATGCTAAAATAAAACGCTGGAAGGCTTTTATAGACAAGCACAATGCAAAACTGTCCCACAAGCCTGGAAAGGAGAATTATGTGGCGGACGCTTTTTCACGCCAGAACATTCATTTGCTGGAGCAGGTGGCGAATTCGGATGTTGTCACAATCCATAGTGAGGAGTCATTGACCTACGTGATTGAAACAACCGTCAATTGTTTCAGAAACCAGATCATATTAGAAGTGGGATCCTTCTCCTCAAAGCGGGATTTCATAATTTTTGCGAAAAAAAACTCGGCACCTTTTTAGGTTCACCGATGGGAACTGTCTTATTCGGGAATTAAAGCTGGTGGTTAACCCTGAAGTGGTAAACGCGATAGTATGCGATTTGCCAACACTGGCAAGTATACAGGATGGGCTGGTCAGGAACTTTCCGGCAACGAAGTTTTAACATTGCAAGAACATGGTGTTGGATATTTTTGATAGGAATGGCCAGAGGGACATAGTGGTAACAGAACACAACCGCGCTCATAGAGCCGCCCAGGAGAATGTAAAACAGATTCTCAGCGAATACTACTTTCCGAGTATTACAAGGCTAGCGATGAAATTGCGGCGAATTGCAAGATCTGTGCAAAAGCCAAATATGACAGGCACCCAAGGAAACAGGAATTGGGGGAGACCCCTGTACCATCTTATGTGGGTGAAATGCTATTTATTGATATTTTCTCCACAGATGGCAAATATTTCTTGACGTGTATTGACAAATTTTCCAAGTTTGCTGTGGTGCAACCTATACCGCCGCGCACCATTATTGACTTGAAGGTTGCAATAATTCATTTGATGTTTTTTTTTTACTGGTACAAAGAATGTCTACTGTGACAATGAACCTTCGTTAAAATCCGAGACAATGTTTGTTTTGTATGTCACAATTAAGTTGTATAGAGCGCAAAGAAATAGACGCCTTCAACGAGAAGTCGATAGCTACTCGAGAACCGAGGACGGCTCTCACCTAAGTGGGTGAGGAGTTAACACGACTGCAAATTAGTTAGAATTTATTTTTGTATATTTTTTGAGTGAATAACCCTATTTAATGTTGTTTTATATTTTAGTATTTGCTTACTTTTCATTTCACTTACCGTATTACACCTTTTTTCTGTTACCTAAGGGCTCAAAGTGGGTCGCACACATGGTGTCAACGTTTTTGGGTGACAGAGAAATATTATAATTTTGTTTTTTAAATAAAATAAGATTCAGCATTTTTGACTAAAGAAAAATATTGTAATTATAATTTCTTAAATAAAGAAAATTTATTCTTATTAGAGTCATAAAACATTAAACAAGTGATTTATAAATTTATACATACAGTGACTTCAATCGTACAAGATATTTTTATAACACGTCAAATATGAGCCTTTATGAATTATAAGAAAACCAGTATTTTATCCAATAATAAATAATAAATTTAATCAGAAACACAAAAATAACTAAATTATTTGGGCTTATTGCATAATCGATCCAAGCAAAGTATGAATACTTGAAATGTAATAATAGAATAATTACTAATAGTTTACATATCCTTTGCAATCTAAAACAGTTAGTAAGCGTCTAGGAATAAAATTTAACAAATTTTAGCATTCATCTAGCTCTATGGAGCTCTGTACTCTTGATGTCGTCTTAAGTTGAATTAGTGTGTTAAACTTTTTCTAAAATACTCTTCTAGCCAGTTACTTCTAAAGATGTTCAATTATATTTGGTTCTGGACTCAGCGCACGCTTGGGTTACTGACCTAAACTTACAGAGGTTTTCGTCTGACGGTTAAATAAATCTAATGGAATATTTGCTCGTTACATTTTGCTTTTAGACCATCACACATTAAATAGAATGAAAAATATTTGTAGTATGAAAACAACTGTTCAGAAGTAAAAAACATTTTATACTTTTAAGAGTGTTTAAAATGTCGATGAAAAAAAGCGTAAAAGAAAAAAATATGTTTTAAATGCAAAAATTTCCTCGTTGTAAAGCAGTCTACACATAATATATGTAATTACACACAAGGTGGCAACACTGCTGTAATACTTGTATGCAGTGTTAAATAGTGGCAGCACGGCTATTATACTTGTATGTAGTGCTGCCAGAAGTAAGGGAAAATTATTTCATCTGTTTTTTTTTTTGTTACTATAATAAAAGCGAAGGGGAAATCAGCAGATTTTTCATATTTGGAAAAATGTAGATTTTTTCTCATTTTGCATTATTTATGAAATAAATGCAAACAAATTTATTTTTATATATTTTTTTCAAAGCACGTACAAAAGATATGGTATTATATATATTTGTTATTAACGATTTACAGTCGTATTCATAAAAAAAGAATTTAAAACAATTTTAAAAAATTTCATTAACAAATTGTAATATAAAACTCTTATTTTAAATCACACGTAAATAAAAAAATTTTTAAATTAATTCGACCCTATTTTGAAGTCTTTTAACATTATTGTAAAAGTAATCATAAAATTAAAAATTTAAATAATTTGATAATAATGGAAACATCATACGCCGGGAAGGTATACTTTGTTTGGTTATTATATTTGATTATATGAAAGAGAATGGATCTTATATTGATAAACGTTTTATTTAATATCGGCAATTATGTATGGAATACAATATCAGATACATGCCCACCTCTGTTAGCCTCAAAAATTCGAGCCCTTTTGAACACATTTTTACATTCTCACATATTTCACGCGGTATTTCATTAATTTCATCACCATTCCATGAAATAATTAGTTATGGAAAGAGATCTCGCAGTAATTCCATTGTAATCCTGGCTGTAGGCGATGTGGCACCGTCTTGTTGAAACCACATGTTAGTCAAGCCAAAAGCATGCAGTTGTGGCGTTAAAAAGTTTTCAATCATATCACGATATCGCTCCCCATTGACAGCCACCGTTACGCAGTTTTCAGTTTCAAAGTAGTAAAGTACAATGATTCCTCCTGACCAAATTGCACACCAGACTGTCACTTTTAATGAATGCAAAGGTGACTGATGAATAATTTAAGGGTTTTCCGTTGTCCAGAACCGACTATTCTGCTTATCCACATAACCATTCAAATGAAAATGTGCCTCGTTACTCATTATGATTTATTCATGAAAATCGGGGTTGTCATGGGCGAGCTGTTTTAACGATTACAACACGTTGGTTTACTAAATATTTTTCCACGACTGCCAAATATGAACTATCAATACTAATGTTTACCAAAATGGCGACAAACAAAGTAGTATACCTTCTCGGCGGACACCCTGTATTTATGTGTATGTATTTGAAATGGTATGTTTTTGTTAATATTTTGTTTATAATAGAGACTTTCACCAGAATTTCAAACCGTCATGAAACGAATTTTTACAAAAAGGATAGCAAACTTTGTTCCATACCGGACAAGCGGTTCAAATATTTTATTATTTTCAATAATATAGTCCTATAGATCATACAGTCCGCACGTAGTCCACAGACCCTATCACCAACTATCCAGGGTTCAACTCCCCCCTCAATCAAGTGAAGGAGCAACTCTGCCGATGCAGCTTTTGGGATGATTGTGACGTTTACGTCGTCTTGGTCAGAGTCCAAGAGGCCTCAAACAGGGCTCAAAAAGATCACCCAGAAGTGTTTCTACTTGCGCGAAAGAACTAGTGGTCCCGTCACAAGACATATCTTCTGGAGCAGGATCCTTCTCGTCCTGAACCGGTAGACCTGTAGAAAGATCGACTCGACGTAGGAGATCTTTCCACCTTTCTTCCGTAAAGGATGCAGAGACCGTGGCAATCAGCCAATCATGTGAAGGGATGTCAGGGTTACCGTAAGTTATGAGATCCACGATCTCCTTATCGGATGGTTCGTAAGGAATTCGGGCAATGGCCCTAGGTCAACATGGAATCTCATTAAGAGTAACCACGTCGAGTCTAGCACCCTCCCATAAGCCTTCCAAAAGTACGATCGACTGCTTTAGAAGCAAAACCGATCGCTCGTTTGAGCAGGCCATGAGCTTAACGCGCCCGCGATACTATCCAGCATCATCACACTGAGCGTCGCTTCTGTCAATGATGGCTCGTATGAGATGACCTTTGGCCGCCTCACTATAGGACTCATTCATTGATGACTTCGGATGTTTAGTCCCAGGCTGTTGGCCCTGCCTTTTCTCCTCCTCTTCCGAACGTTGCCTTTTAGGCGCGCCCTTTGACGCCAGGGTGTTGCTTAGGCTATTCGGCCAAATAAGATTTGATTATATATATATATATATATATATATATATATATATATTAATTTGTATATGGTACATTACACGTCTACCGTTCAAAAGAAAAAATATACTATTTTTAAATTTTTTTATGAACGTATAAAAGTATTACATAACAAAATTAAAATTACAAAGTGTTTTACTTTAATAGATACGTAATGTATATATATATATATATATATATATATATATATATATATATATATATATATATATATATATATATATATATATATATATATATATATATATTAATATGTATATGGTACATTACACGTCTACCGTTCAAAAGAAAAAATATACTATTTTTAAATTTTTTTATGAACGTATAAAAGTATTACATAACAAAATTAAAATTACAAAGTGTTTTACTTTAATAGATACGTAATGGCTTAAACCAGGGATGAGCAACACGCGGCCCGTTTAACATATCATTGCGGCTCGCCAAGCATTTTTTAAATTTGGTTTATTTTATTTACTTACTCCAATCAATATTTCCCAGCTTAGACGGTAAAAGATTTTTTGCAAGAATTTTTATTATTCTTGCTTAAATTTGCATTTCCGTTTAAAAATTTTTTTGAATTTTAATTTATTTGTCTCCTGTTAGCTTTCAGCATAAATAAATATTCATATTAAAAAATAAAATTAAAAAATTTAAAAAAAAAATTTCGAACAAAAAATTAAAACAAATATCAAGTACATGAACATGTTTACTCTTTTATGTTCTCTACATATGTATACAAACGAGTATGTATATAAAGTTAAATTTTATATAAGAAAACTCATATCGTCTAAATTGTGGCTATATTATTATAAAATTAATTACGGGTAACCCCGCATTACGCGATATTTCTACAACACGATTTAAATAGAATTCCGTTACAGTTCATCGTGAAACTGTGACTTGTATAACGCGAAATTGAAAAGAAGTGTTGGCGACACTAATTTGCGCATACATATTTCTTTTTAATGTAAAACGAGGATTTCCCTTTTGTTTAAACAACAAATACGTGGTGCGTTCGTATTTGTAATTATTTCTGTTTGCTTCTGTCACACAATTAGTCATTCTGGTAAGCTGTTAACTAAAAATTTTTGTATTTCTTGAAAAAGTTAGTGAAATTTTATTGTCGAAAAGGTAATATTAGAATTTTCTTTACTCAAAATTATGTTTTTCCCCAAACTTTGTTAGCTTTAAAATTTTTTTCCATAATAGAATGTCTGAAAAGAAAACAAAAAGACGGACGATTGCGGATGAGTACAGGAATTTCCAAGAAAAGTTGAAATTTGGTAATTTTTTCACTTTCGCCAAAAATAAAACTGTATGCTTAATATGCTCAGAAACTGTGTCGACTTTAAAAGAATATAACATAAAAAGAGCATTACGATACAAAACATGAACAACAAACCTAACAGGACAACTCCGGATAGGTAAGTTTAATCAAATGGAGAATACCTTCGGACAACAACAGGATTTTTTTAAAAATGAAACTGTTTTATCAAATATCGCAGTAAACCAGCCTTTACTTTCAGTCAAATACTGGCAAAAAAAAAAAAATGAAACCATTCGCGGATGGCGAGATGATAAAAGAGTGTCTGACTGCTGTCGCAGAAATAGGATTTCCTGAAAAAATAAAAATTATTTCAAACATTAGTTGATCAAAATTCTCCATAGCAAGGAGAATTGAAGACTTGTCTGAAAACATAGCAACAACGCTTTGTGAACGCATTGCAAAATTCCAATACTGTTCTTTGGCACTTAATGAGAGTACCGATATTAGCGATACAGCACAGCTGGCTATATTTTTACGTGGTGTTGACTCCAATTTTAATATTACCGAAGAATTGTGTTCACTGATTCCTATGCAAGGACTACAACCGGCAAAGACTTGTACGATGAACTAAAGTCCGTGTTAGAAAATTTTTCAATTTTATTAGAAAATTTTATGGGTGTATCGACAGATGGAGCACGAGCAATGTCAAGTATGGAGGTTGAAGTATCAGGAAGGCTGTTTCAAGACATTAAGAAGGCCACAGGAAGGGAAATATTCATTAACCACTGAGTAATTCACCAGAAAAATTTGTGTTCGAAAAGATTGAGTATGCCAAATGTCACATTGCCAATAATTAAATTAATTTTATTAAGTCGCGAGCGTTAAATCACCACCAGTTTAAAGAATTCCTAAAGGATTTAGTAACTGAATGTGGCGAAGTGGCGATACCGAAGTACGTTGGCTTAGTAGTGGTGCAATGTTTAAAAGAGCATTCAACTTAAAAAGCGAAATACAATTGTTTTTGGATATGAAAGGATATGACTTCCTCATTTTGGTAATAAAGAATGGATGTGCGACTTTAGGTTTCTTATCGACATGACCCAGCATCTCAATGATCTTAATATTGAACTTCAAGGCAAAGAACTATTTATTCATAACTTGTATGATAAAATTCAGGGATTTCAGTGCAAATTAAAATTGTGGAAACAGCATCTTTTGCAGAATTATATGTCTCACTTTCCACATGTAGAAAAAGAAAAACGTTACCACTTCTCAAAAATACGCACCATATATAAACATTTTAATCAACGAATTTCAATTACAATTCCAAATGTTCAAAACTGAGAAGACAGCGATTCCACTAAAAATGTTTTCCTCACCATTTAATATCGTTGTGGATACAGTTCCCAAAGAGTTTCAAATAGAAGTGATTGACATGTAGAGTAATACCGATTTAAAAAATGTATTTCTTTTAGTAAACATCGAAAACTTTTATAAATCATATGTGAGCCCTGAGAAATTTCCGCTTTTTACGAAAAATGCAGAGCAAATGATGTCTCTGTTTAGAAGTACGTATGTTTGCGAACAATTATTTTCAACCATGAAATTCATCAAAAACGACCACCGATCAAGACTAAGTGATGCACGATTAGAAAGCCGCGTACGTGTAGCCATATCTAATCAATTCCATCTGATATCGATCAGCTTGTATCGAAAAAATAGTGCCAAATTTTTCACTAAAAATACTTGCCTTTTTTTGCATTAAAATCTGTGTGTGAAATCTTTATTTCTCTTTAATTTTTTATTTTTTATATTAATGTTTATTATAAATAAAATTGTGTAAATTATTAAAAAGTGTTACTTTATGCAAAGCCCTCCAAAAACTTAAAAATTTAAATTAGCTCGTTAATTAAAAAGTTAGCTCACCCCTTGCTTAAACCAATTTCAGTCTGTTTTTATACATACACACTGGCTTATTATCTTTTAAGATTGTGATATTTACATCTTGTACTAACTATCGTTTTTTTTCCGTTTTCTTTTCTTAGGAATACTTTACCTTCTAATTTTATTTGAATATCATCAGTATTCTTTTCTTTCATATTTTTTTCCTTTATTTTGTTTTCCAATAATTTTTTGTTTGCCATCTCATGGGCATGTTTTAATTTTATTCTTAGTTCTGTAACATAATCTTCATAATTTTAAAATTTCTCGTTTGACATTGGTTCGGACGGCATTGACGCTAATTTTCCATATACAAGTTCAAATGGAGAAAAACCTGTGGATGTGTGTGGTGTTGTGTTATACGCGAATGTATAGCACGGAATCCATTCATCCCAATTGTATTGTTCTGTGAAAGAACACATATACGCATATAAGACTATGATTTCTTTCAATGCTACCTAAAGTCTCATGGTGGTATGCTATGGAAGTTACGTGCTTGATTTTCATAAGAGTGCAAATTCTATTAAAAAGTTCCTTTACAAATTTAGTTCCTCTGACTGTTTTTACTGTGTCAAAACACCAATATTTTAATATAAATTTTTCTACTAATATTTTTCCAATTTCAGATGCTTCTATAGTTTCTATCGGGAATGCGTCTGTTGAATGTCTCCTTTGTCAATCAGTTCAGGATTCAATATCAGCAAATAAACTGGTTTGAATATTTTCTCTTTTTATTGAAAAACAAGCAGCACTTTGGACTTTAAAATGTAACAGAACCTTTATTGTTAATTTCTTACACTTAAATACAAAATTATTGATGACAAATTATTTTCTATACATTTAATTTTTACATACATAATTGAAACAAATTTCAAGGTTCATTGGCTGTCTGACCTTGAGCATGAATTTAAACAAACGTATATTAAACAATACTACAATTAAAAGTGCACGCGATACATATTCCTATAATTGCAAAGGAAGTCAATGAACTGGCAATAAATTTCCAAATAAATAAAATTAAACTAAATGCAAGCAGCAAATTTTTTGGTTAAACACAGAACAAAACAATACAAATGGAACAAAATTGATACACAAAAAACTAATAATTTTTTCTTCTACGTGAAACTTAACTCTAAAGAATTTTGTGAACATGCTCCCCTCGTTGAGGATTTTTGAAGGAAGCCTGGGAAAGACTCTGGATTATGGAGACTCTGCCATTTTGGGGGGACTTGACTGGGGTACGCATTCCGTGACCTGTGCTGGTTCTACGGACTATAAGGTCAGGGTATGCGACTTTTTCCGGATAGGGAGTCTTGGCGGGATGTTAATAGACTTTTTAATGGCCACGCCATCTTTACAGATGGATCTAAGACCGAGAGAGCACTGGTGCGGGAGTCTACACTGCGGACAGTGACATTAAACTGTCCTTTAGACTCCCAGATGAGAGTAGCGTTTTTCAGGTTGAGATCTTCGCTGTTCTCAGAGCAGCTGAGCGTTTTCGCGACTTGGCTGATGTGGGGGATGGTGTGATCTTTTACTTGGACAGTCAGACGGCTATTATGACCCTGACTGGTCGCCATCCATGTTAGCTTAAGGCTGGTTGTATTGTGCAGGAGTACCCTCACGTCGCTCCTAGATGCGTGCAGTGTTAAACTATGCTGAGTTCCGCGGCATTGTGTCGTAAGGGGAAGCGAGATTGCAGATGAACTGGCAAGAGCGGGCACGACTTGAAGTATTAAACAGGTGAATGCGTCTGTGAAACCACCGCTTGGTTTCTTCGGTGACTTGATTGATAGCTGGGCCCGTCGTAAAGTGGAGAAGTCGTGGAGGGGCAGAGGAGGACTGTAGGGTCTCCAGGCTGTTGTGGCCGCGACCTGACCGCTCCATGACGGAATGAGTCCTCAATCTGAGGAGGGTCTCTTAGGACTCTGATTAGTCTTGTGACTGAGCACTGCGCTCTGAGGGCGAGGACTGGGATTTAGGAATCAGGCTCCCCTATTTTCTGCCGAGTTTGCGGCGATACAAGGGAGTCAGAGACTGGATCATATCCTCTGTCACTGCCCGGCTCTTTATGGGCGCAGGCTCAGGTTGCTGGGCCGGAGCTTTTTCGATGGACTTGGTGATATTGCTTCGGCTAGGATATTCAACTTGGAGGGTTTTCTATCAGGTCTCAGCTGGCTCCTTAGGTGACGCCTGGTCCTCTTTGGGCATCCGTCTCTTTTTGTGCTCTACTTCTGACCATTTTTTTCTTCTTCTATTCCTTTTTCTGTCCTTCCTCTCTCTTTTCTTTCTACTTCTTTCCCTTCATTCCTCTCTTCTTCTTTGATGAAAGGTTTTTTCCACAATGGGCCGCTGTGGTCTCTGGGTGTGGTGCTTCAGTGCCGCCTTTCGTACCTACCTACCTACCTGCTCCCCCCGTTGAGCGCAGCTCAAATACTATGCGGGCCCATGGGATGTTGCAAGTGCTGTGTTGGCAATTTAATTCTTATAATCTGAGGTGAAGTGTTGATTTCAACTTTTTTTTTTAAATGTGGACCATAAAATCTGAAGAAGTTTGCAAATTGCCAGGTGCTGGAGTTAGTGCCCATATGAATTTCCGTTTAGTGATTGGATACATCACGATGTCGACAGCAATAACTAATGTGGAGTATCCGGCGGTTATATGGTTTTAGTTCTGCGCATCAATTTTATTTGGAAGCTGAAGTATGTTCTGTACAGTGAGAGAAGCTTGTAACGCTCTGTTAAGTTTTGTATTTGTGAAACATATTTGCCTTTGCGTATATCAATTAATAATAGTTCAAAGATTTTCGTATGGGTTTCATCCGTAATTTCCCAAAATCTAAAGTAAGACGTTTTCGTTGAACTTGATATTTTATGATGCGCTTGAATCGGTATGGCATTGTATTGCAGCACGCATTTCGGTCCTAAACTTAATAATCCCGATCCTTCCAAGATTAATTGGGTGATGTGTTTTTTACATACTGCTGTTTTATGGGACCGAAATGGGATTGCGTATATCCATTGGTTTTGATGCCGCAGTGAGGTCCAAGCAATCTTGGTCCTTTGCAAATTATAGTCTGATTGTGTTTTGTTGAGAAATAAATTTATGTTACAGGCACATGCTGTTGCATTCAGTCCATATTGAATTTGACTCTTAGAGCATAAGTACATTTCTCCTTTAAAGGCTGTGCATGAGTCGAGTTCAATGTATCTCACGAGGAAACATCTGTTCTGCACGATATCAATTGCTGGTAACGAAGAGCATATTTCCATTGATACAATCGTTTTGTTAATCCACCTTGGTATTGGTATAAGATTAAAAAAGTCATACTGGTCTCTTTCAATTAGTGGTAAGGTTGTATTGAACATGCTGTGGTATTTGTAAGTTTGCCAGTCACTTTTATGAGTTTGTATAGTTGTAATGCATCTTCTTGTTTTACAGGTAACTGAAGTAACTCAGGAATACTATTTGATCTACTTCGCGTTGCAGTTGGATCGGGGAAATTAATAATGGGCTTATTATGCCATGATGAGTGTTCCTTAGTATGTCAAGAAGCAATGACTGAGTTTGGTTTAAGTTAGTTGCCATTATTGTTAGTTGAATACATAATGACGAAAATATGTGGTAAGTTCTTTCTTCTTCACTGTTGTTACGGGTTGGTTATATACTTGTGATATTTGGAAGTCAATTTGATTGAACCTTTACTTCGCCATTTCTTGATCCAACTTAACAATGTTGATTGTGGAATCAATTATTGACGTTTGATTCTTTAATAGCTTAAGCAGATGGGCTTCAATTTGCTTCACTTGTGTTATTGTATGCGCCATACCTTCAGCATTTTCCGAGTCAAGTACTTCAATATTACCCACGTTATAATTCCAATTCAGACCAAAATCCATTTAAATCATAATAAACTAAGAGCTGCCATTCTGTAGGTGTGACGATTGATGTTCCGATTCCCTCATGGCAAATGTCAAGTTCTGCCCCAAATGGTCTATTGCGAATGTTTCTTCCTAAAACCAGCGGCAGCAGCAAAAATCACATAATTACTATAAGAAAACTTATAGAATTGCACACCCTTTACATAGGAATTTCAGATTTATCACTGTTTCGATTGATGGTTGGCTTAGTTTGTTAATGTTGGGCGGAAATTTCGTTAGGATGTTCAGTATTTATTGGTAACAGCGCCAGTCGTGTTATTGGTCTTCTATAATTGCCATTTGCTGTTTTAACGTCAGCTACCCGAACCAAACCGTCATCGCCTCGATGTATTTTTTCAACTCTTCCCAACGGTCACTGCAAAGGAGATGTGTTATCTTCCTTGATGATGGCCATATCCCCGGGTTTAAGGTTGATTACTTCAGTTTCCCACTAATGTCCAAATTTTTTTCTGCTTGAGACCAGCACTCAGGGGTTAACCCCTACTCATGCAGTGTATTGTGCTGGCACTAGGAAAATAGGTTGTAGGAAGGGGGATAGTGGGAGTGGTGTTTATGGAGGTTCGATTTAAATTTGCTCATGTCGTAAGTGGCAGGGAAGACATTCGCAGGAAGATTGTTTCACAAACGAACAGTGCAACCAAAGAACGAATTCTCACTATAATTCGTTGTGCTCTTCACTGAACAATCAATTACAAAGGAATGCGCTCTACGAGAAATACGAGTACTACGTAAGAATATATGATTACTAGGAATTAGTTCCTTAATTTCGTTAGAACACATTCCGTCATAGTACCGATAGAACAATGAAACACACGCCACATTCCGACGATGCTCTAATGAATCGATAGAGTTGGCTACCCTACCGTAATTAATTAGAATCTTCGCCCTCTCCTGTACACGGTCGAGAAGCTCCAAGATAGACTTTGAAGGACCGGCCGATACATGAGAGATTCTAATTTGGGTCGGATATAAGTCTTGTAAATATTAAGGAGATCAGATGGAGTGAATTAATTCTTACACCGTCTTAAAAAGCCTTAGCATTTGAATGCGTCTTTCGACACTCGAAATATGTGCTCGTTACAACGAACGTCACAGTGAAATCTCATGCCATTCCTCAATATTTACATTACCCATAGATATAGATGACAGCACACCACCAAGTCTGTGTGTCAGAAAACAACATTGGGTCTTGCGTGCATTAAAGTCGACCCTGTTCACTCGACTCCAAGCTTGTAAGCTTGTCGTTCATATTTTGCCTATTCGCCACAGTCTCCAAAAGGCTCGGCCAACGATCAAAAGAATATGAATGACAAATGTTGCTGTCATCTGCAAAAGAGTAAATAGGATTGAAAGTGAGAAAAAGAAAGTTGTTAAGAAATATTAGAAATAGATTTGAAGAAAGAACAGAGCTTTGCGGTACCCATGAATTTATCCTGAACTCGTCGGATGAGATCCCATCTATAACCACTCTTATAGTACGATTTCTGAGAAAGCTCGATATGAATCGAGAGAAGTTACCACTGACACCAAAAGCAAAAGTTTGGATATGAGAGCCGCGTGCCAGACTCTGTCAAACACCTCGGAAATATCCAGGGCCACAACTTTACTCTCACCAAATCCATGAATGAACCTATTCCACCTTTCAGAGAATAGGGCCAGCAGATCACCAGTAGAGCGACCCTTACGGAAACCATACTGGCGATCGCTCGGCTAATTGTTGGACTCTAAATATTTCACAAGGTGATGATTAATAGTTTTCAAGGTTACTAGCCTCACCCTTTGTAGGGTTTGCCAACATTGGCAGCCTTTCAGCAAAAGACGCACGATAAGACACACTGAAAAGATTAGCCAATGGACGCGCATGAGTTCACGAGTACTGTTTCAGGACCAGCGCTGGAATGCCATCCGGCCGAGAAGATTTGCAGGAACCTTTTTAACTGCACGGGCTCGAAAGAATATACTAGGCATAGTCACTGATACTCTTTCAAGTTCGGACAGTGGTTGAACGTTCTCCTGCAAGTTCGAACTACCTGCAAAAATTTCAGCCAGAAGTTTTGCTTTAGCGAATGTTTGGTCATCCTTTATAAGGACTGGAACCGAACTAGCGTTGTTCCTAAGCCTTTTAATAAATAACCAAATATTCTTACTTCCCCGCGAAAAAGTAAGAACTTTAGAACGCAGGCGCTGTTCGTATAGAGCCTGCTCTCGCCTGAACACTGCAGCACGCGAAGATCTCGCCTATTTGCGTAGCAAATCAGTATGATCGCATTTGCTATTACGCCAATTTCTGAATGCTTCCTCTCTGGATCTGACTGCAAGCTTGCACGTCTGATTAAACCAAAATTTATTTCTTGATTTAATCGGGAGCTTTCTGAATGGGATGAAATTATCCATCCCTATCTTTATTATATTGACAACCATTTCAGCCATTGCATTCACGTTAGAATCAAGCAAACAAAGTTTCCAATTGAAATGCCCGTAGAAATTGTTAAGCTCAGCCCAACGAACTTTCCTGTAACTGAAAACCAAGCGCTTCGTAGATGTATGTCAAGTGTTGTGAAGAGTGGAGAGCGGGAAAGAGGCAGAAATGGTACAGTGGTCCGAATTTCCGAGAGGTGCAAGGACCTCAATTACATACTTCTCAGGGTATGTAGTAAGGAAAAGGTCGAGGGTATTATTCTGGTGCCCATCTACACACGATATGTGATTATGTTCATACATGAACATTGAAACTGTTCGCGTAATTCGCAAGGATAATCGATGTTGAATCTTAAAGAGAGTCAAAGCCAGAAATGGTAACCTCTCTTCCCGCGTTTGGGCTTCTATGTAGGAACCCGAAGTGTGAAAGATGTGCCCTGATTCTCAATTTAACCCAAAGACTGTTAAATTCTGCATCATACATGCTAAGTGGTTGCTGGCACTGGTACACAACTTCATCGCGAATGTACATTGCAAGGCCCCTATGAAAATTAAAGAGGGATAGAAGGTGATACCCAGGGATATGAAAATCTTGTGAATCAGCATTTTCAGAAACCGGTGTCTCACATAAGGCTAAAACTTCCAGCCTATAGAGACAAATGGGCGCATACACGGAGAAGAAGTTTGCCCGTAGTTCACGCACGTGGAAAACGTTCTGCCATTACGCAAATAAAACAAGAATATAATATCATGCAAATGATAAATAGAAACCACAAGCAATCAAAAATCAAACACCATCCTCCGGATGTGGACGGCAAGAAAGTGGGTTGCTGCTGATTGATTATTCAGTAGCTAGTGCTATACCTTCACTACTGAATAATCCAATATCAACCACTCCAAGCGATTCGCAACTAAAGGTTTTAGTGAAAAAGGAGAAGAGGGAACACAAAAGCACTAATAGTAGTGGATTTAGCAGTTTTTCCTTCTCAAATGTTCCATTCCAAAAATTCTATTTATATTGGCTCTTAAGTACCGATATTGCCTGTTTTTCATTGCCGTTTTTAATTTGATTTATCTAGTTCGGTGTTAAGTGAGTGTTTATTTTTTTGTGTTTATACCGTTTCTTCGCTTTTACTTTTCTTTTTTATTTTAATATTTATATCGAGTGAGTGCTGGTCATTTTATTGTTGCATTAGTTATTATTGTTGCTCACCAATTCTCTTTTGAGAATTGTTTCGTCAAGTGTGTGATAATTATTGTTTTTGTTTTTTATTTTTTCTTCTATTTTAACTCTTGTCTCATAAATTATAATTGTTGCGTTTAAATTTCAAATACTAATGTTTCGTCTAGACTCTAGAGTTATACTTTTGGTTCACTTTAGTACATTTGCACCGAAATGCGGTGCTCTCGGTGGTATGAAATACATTCTATTCTAATCCTATTTTGTGTTCTTGAGCTGAGCCTGAATATATAGCTTCTGATAGTTCCGTTAGTTGGGTTTTGGCTCATACAAAGTTGGTAGCATTGTCACAATACATGTTTTAACAGTGGCCACGTCTGCTTATAAATCTTTTTAGTGATCCCATGAAGGATTCGGTGGTTAGATCACTGACCAATTCCAAATGTACTGCTTTGGTGGCAAACCAGCAAAATACTGCAATGTAGGCTTTTTGAGGCTTCTTTCCTCTCACCTTATAATGACCGCAAAATGGTCCGCAAAAGTCAACTCCTGCATTTATGAAAGGTCGAGATGGTGTCACACGTGCAGCTGGTAAATCGCCTATCATCTGACTAAGAAGCCTTGGTCTGGTCTTGGTGCATCGTACACAATGTTGCTCAACTGATCGAGCTGCTGATTTTCCCTTAACCGGCCAATATCTTTGTCTTATTTGTGATAAAAGAGCTTGAAGTCCTCAGTGCTTATTTTGTTCATCCACCATTTGCATAAGCAGCTTTACGATTGGGTTATTATAAGGAAGTATCATTGGATGTTTAGAGTCGTATGAAAATAAGGATGAGTCCAATCGACCTCCTACTCTGATGATACCGTTCGAATCAAAATATGGCAATAGATTACTGAAAGAACTTCCATTACATACTTCTTTTGTTCTCTTTAAGTGCTTTAAGTCGTCCACAAACTCAGACTGCATCGCACGTACAATAGCTACGAGGGCTTATTCTAGTTCAGTTACTGTTAAGGCTAAATCCGGAGATGTATTTAACTTCCTTGTGTTATGGGTAAAGCGTAGTATGTAGGCTACAATTCGTTGAACCTTTATGATTAATAGCAGACTATGTCTGTTATTGAATTCTCGGATGTTGTAATGGCTGCTACTTTCTTCCGCTCCAGCTTAATGTCAAATATTTTTAAGGCCTTTGAGTACTTTTGTGGCCAAACAGTTTCTTGCCCATGTAAGAAAATGGGTCCATAGAACCATAAGTTGCATGATGGTAGTTGTTTTGGCGCAAGTCCGCTGGATATGATGTCAGCCGGATTATCCTTCGAGCTAACATGATGTCATTGTTAGAACAAGGATAACTTCTGTATTGCTGCTATTCTGTTTGATATGACGAAGACTGCTAGTTTATCCACGCCAAAACAATCTGTGAATCTGTCCAAAAGCAAGTGGGCGTGTTCTGAAGTTTCAAGTCCCCTCTTATTTTTGCTATTAGTTGAACACCTAAAAGTGCCGCGCAGAGCTCGAGGCGAGGAAGGCTTTGTCTTTTTAAGAGAGCTACTCTTGATTTCGAGCATAGCAACAGTACTATTATTTGACCATTCTTTTGAATTGATCTTATGTAAACTGCAGCAACATAAGCCTTCTCCGAGGCGTCCACAAAGGTATGAATTTGTATTGCCGATATAATATGCCCATCGAAAACATGCCTTGAAAATGTCATATTATTTATGTGCTTTAATTTATCACAGAAAGTGCTCGATTTTGTGTGGAGTTCTGCTGGTGGAGCTTCATCCCATGTAAGTTTCAATTTCCACAGTTCTTGTATAAATATTTTTGCAGTAACAACGATTGGGGCTACGACTCCCAGTGGATCGAATAGTCTAGCCGATGCGTTTGGCACTTTTATACAAAATTGATCAGTTTTTGGTATCCATGTTAAACCTAATATTTTTACTGGTTGGTTATTTTCGCTGAACCCAATATTAACCTCTTCCTTTGTTGAAACATTTTGAAGCAGTTGAGGATGATTTGCACTCCACTTTTTCAAATTAAGACCATGTTGTCGCAATATGTGTTTTACTTCTTGCTGAATTGCGAGTGCTGTGTTCAAACTATCTGCTCCTCCAAGTCCGCCATCTACGTAGAAATTATTAAGCAAAAAGTGCGCTAATAGAGGATATTGTGCCATGTTTTCCTTTGTAATTCCTTTGCCAGCACTTTGTTGCTAAGTACGGTAAAGTTCGAGTTCCATAGGTTTAACTGGTAATATTTTAGTGCTTCAGTTGGATTTTCTCTCCAGATGATGATTTGAAATTTTCTGTCTTCCGGATGCATGAATATTTGTCGATACATTTTTTCAACATCTGTTGTAAAAATAAAACGTGGCAATCGAAAACAAAGTATTATAGAAGAGTTCACATTGAACTGTTGATCCCGTGTACATTACATCATTTAATGACAAACCTGAGGACGTCTTAGCAGATGTATCAAAGACTACTCTTAACTTTGTTGTTAAACTTTCAGGTTTTAGAATGTAATAATGGGGTATGAAGTAATTTGGTTTAAGTAAGAGTTTATGTTTATTTTTGTCATATGACCCAATGTCTTGTATTCTTGCATGAAGCGTATATATTGCACTTTGATTTCGGGTGTGAGCAATGTCCTCTTCAAGATTGGTTTCATCTTCAGTGCAGATCCCGCAGGTTGATGTTGATAATTGAGTTTTGTTTATTTTGCCTGCGATGACCCATCCCAAGACCGTATTTTGCAATGTAAGGAAATCATTGGCTAATTTTATATGTCCTATTGCTAATAGTTTATGATGATATTCTGCACCTAGTAGGACATCTATTTTCGGTGGAATTGTGGATCTGCTAGTTTTACATTTTTTGGAATCGGGCAACCTTCAACGTTGATTTCTTGTAATGGCCGTGATGAAACTATCTGAGGAAGAATAGCTGCTTTGAGCCGTTCCGTGAAGAACCTTGATGTTGCTTAATTCGATTCCACTGATAGCAATTGAAGCTGGCTTAGAGCAAATGCCCAAGCGTTTAACTAAACACTCGCTAACAAAATTAGGCTCTGAACCCGAATCGATAAATGCTCTGCATGATATTTCTTTCCCGTTTGCTTTCACAATAACCCTTACAGTGCCAAGAAGAATGCAGTTGCTTACAACGGAATATTCATTGGCATTTAGCAATGAAGCCTTTTGATCCTTTTTTCTTGTCGGTAAATGGCTTCCTTCATTTGTATTATTAGATATCCGGTTCGATCCGATGATAAGTTATTTCTATTTTTGGCTTACTATTCTAGATGAAGAACCGTATTGTGTTGCTTGTTGCATTTCATACAGCTTCTGGAGATGCAATTTTTTACGTTATGACCGGACTTTAAGCAATTGCAGCATATCTTTTGCTTTTGAACGATTTCTGGCAGTACTAGCGATGACGATTTTGGAAACTTTTTGCAGACAAACAATGGGTGCTTTCCATTTTTGTACGTTGTACCATCTTGGTTTTCAGTTACCACGGATGTATATACCTTGGGGCCTAAACGTTTCTCTTTGGTTTCCATTGCTTCCAAAAAACTCTAATCTTTGGAACTTCTCTTGGTTGCGACAGAGATTGTTCGAAGCGTAACCGGGTGGTTTGATCAAGCCTTTTGAGCAGTAAATGGAGCAAAAGAGGGTCCCAAGATGACGTATCTATTTTAAGATTCTGTAGTGCCAACAGACACTCCTGAGTTCTGTCGTGCAGGCCTACAAAATTATCACCAGCTCTGTCAGTGGGAACATTGATCATCTCTTGAATTAATCTATTTACTAGAAATGACTTGTGATTGTAACAATCGACGACGATTGCCCCTGCGGCATCAAATTTTTCGCTAGGTTGCAGTTTGCTGCCTGTCCAATTAAGTGTACCGAATTTTCTGGAATCTTGACAATGGTTGGTTGACCACCAACGTTAAAAACACATCATGAAATTCCTGCCATTTTAGGTAGTTACCTTTAAATTTGGGTATGGTAACTTTTGGTCATCAGGTGATTACTTTGTTAATAGTTTTCTTGTGATCTTTTCACTGTGGCCCTTTTAAGAGTTATGAATCGCTCTAGGTTGTAACTTCGGTCTGTCGGTTAGTCGCACATCTCCCAAATTTCCAAATGGATGTCCTCAATATGTCTCCACAATGTTTTAGCAGTTGGAACATCATCTCTGTACAATTCTTTTTTAATAAGCGCTCAAGAGATGCCATCATTGCCTCCTGCCTGCAGATTAATTTTGTAATCCCACTGACTTCTGGCAGTGCTACTTTCGCACCCGATGTGTGAGATTGTTCCCTTATGGTCTGGTGTGAGGTTTGAGTAACCCTTAATATGAACTTCTCAAATAAATCCTTATATTGTTAAACAATGTCTCTAATGGTTTTATAATAATCCTTCGTAAAATATTCATGTTCTAAAGGCAGATTCTTTAGCATACGAGTTTTTTTATCATTAGCCTCAAATGCTGTCCACTCATCGTCTAATTTCTTCAGTCGTTCTTGTAAATAGCTGGCCGTAGACTTTCTTGTTACTTGGTCCTTTTTGTAGTTGCGAACAATGGTTTCAATCTTCTCACCGACAGCTACAACAATTTTTTTAGCTAAACACAACACAAAACAATACAAATGGCACAAAATTAATACATTAAAAAATAATTTTTTCTTCTACGTGAAACTTAAGTCTAAAGAATTTTGTGAACATGTATTGTATTAGTTCATATTGTGCTGTTAGTATATCTCTATACACGTTTTATACTCTTAAAGGACCTACAGTGTCTAACTGTATAAATTAAAATGGTTTTGTAGGTGCGTAAGTAATTTGAATTGGTGCCTTATTATGTTTAATAATTTTATTCTTTTTACAAATTTCACAATGACTGATAAAATATTTAATAATTTTATACATATTTTTCCATATGTATTTCCGTTTTAATCTAATGATTGTTCTACATACTCCCGCGTGACCGCCATATGAAGTTTCATGATATTTTTTTATAATTTCTTTCTATTTATTCTCTTCCAGTATCCTTTCTGGTTGTTTAAATAACATAACTTGTATAAGTTTCTGCCTACATGTATTTCTATTCTACATGCTATTATATATTGTTACGAAAATAAGGTTGGGCATCACAGCGTTTATTACATCGCTAAAAAAATAATCAAAAGCTGCAAGAACAACTATAAGTGCTGTTTACAAATAACCAAATCTATAACAACTATAATCAGAGACAAAGTAAATAAAAAAATAACACGGCAACAACAATAATTAAGCAGCAAAGAAAACAAGTAACAGACAATAAACAAGCAACAACAAATACTAAGAGCTGAAAGAGGTAGATGTTTACATACGCATGGCTACAAAAGAACTAAAAAGAAAGAAATGGAATCTACCTGAAATATCGAGGGGTTCGAGAGTTTTCGATGTGTTGTTTACTCAGCCATATAAAAAACACATCGATGAAAACAGCAATCAGTTTTATGTGTCGTAAACTCAGCGAGCGCAGTTTTAAGTAAAGTTAACTCAGCGAATGTGTTATTGGTGTGAAGAGTGTTTACAAAGAGTAAACTCATGAATATAGTAGCGAAGTAAAAACCAGTTTAGTTGGAGCTAACTCAGTAAAGAGAGTTAAGTGTGGATAACCTTTTGTTGAAAAGGTTGTGATCGAACCTAAGTTATAACTACGATCGGGTTGGAAGATCTTTAAGTGGAAAGATCTGTCGAGTAATTGTTGTTGTTTACAAGATTGTAAGCAGACAGAGTAATTAAGAATAAAAATTATTATTGCCTGTAAAAAGATTATAAGCAGTGGTGCACATAATTGTGTTGAATAAAGGATTTTAATAAAAAAAAAAAACAACATTTATTTTATTTTAACTACAATCTACGAACTCATAACAACACGTTCTTAAAAAGGTAAAAACGTAACAATATTTTAACTAATTATTCTTCACGTACATATTTGAATATTATATCATCCTTCGCTAGTGTTACTGTAAATATTTGGTTATCCCGTAAGGCCTTAGCTAACTTCTGCAAGGATGAACCTAAATTCGAGTATTATTTTTATATCAGATACTATTACATGATTCCTAAAAATTAAAATTTTTGGCATGCTTTTATTTACTTTATCTACAACAAAATGTAATTTTGGGTAGCCTTTAATTTCTGAAAATGAATGCTATTCCACATATAGAAGTGATCAGTCTCTGTGGCATAACTTTTTCTTTCCTTATTATTCTCATCTTCGCTTGCTGCAGTGCTGTCTTGTTTATGTGTTTCGGCTACATTACTTTTCTTAAAATTTTCAGTCATTATATTTATCGATTTTGGCATCATTTCTTTCAAGTCATTGTAATCTATTTCGATTCTGGATAATGCGTGACATTGGAATTTATTTCCCTTGCTTGTATATGATCTCGAAACCGTAATCCAAGAGATCTAATCTAATTCTAGTTAGTCTTGATGAAGGTTTTTGTGTGGGTGAACAAATGTCACAAAATGTGGGGCATCTGTGTGCGAATTGTAAGTTTTTAAGGCATATTCTTTTAAATATTTTAACTCCCTTACTCTTTCGTTAAAATTTACTCTTCAGGATTGCAGGGGTTCTTTCGTTTCCCTGCATCTAAGTAATATATACTCTTCTTTGATTTATATTTTGATTATTGTTACCCCTGAAGTTGGCATTTCTTTGATTGCAATTGTTATGATTATTGCTGTTGAAGTTATTACTTCTTGGTGATTAGCGCGATTAGCGTTGTTTCTTTGAAAATTGTTAGTACTTTTATAATTATAACCCTGATTATTGTTACATCTATTCTGTTGTTATTGTATGTAATAGTGTAATTACGTTGTCCTCTCTATTATTGAAAGGTCTTCCATTCTTATTGAAATGAATTATTGAATTCGGTTGTGGTATTACCTCTGAGGCTATTTGAATTGCTTCATTTAAACTTTTGAATCAAGCAACTAATACTGTGGCTTTGTGTGGTTCGTTTAAACCATTTTTGAATGTACTAATGATGAATTCGGTGTCTCTTCTAAAATTAATTAATTTTTGACTTTGTCTGCTTATTTAGTGGCGGGAGCGAACTTGACTAATTTACTAACTTCTTCGATTATGCCTATAAAGTTGTTTAAGTGAACTCTGGTATTATTTTAGACGCGTCGAGAATGCTAAACGATGCCATGTTTTTATCGTCGATTACTTTCAAATATTTTAAAATTTTATTTTCAATTTCATTTAATTACTCGATAGTTTATTTGCAAAAAAATTTTAATTCTTTAATAACATTTGAATTATTTTTTACATAAGTCAATATGTATATGTTCTATTAGGATTTTTCTTTAAATTGTCAAAATAGATTACCATACCAATTATCCCAAATTCTACTGCGCCGTAAGCTTTTTTGGGTTAAAGAGTTAGAATCGAGAGGAGTTTCCTTGAACATAGAATGGCCAGAAATAAGTCACGTGAATCGAGAATGGAACAGTTTTATTTCGGAATTAATCAATAAAATGAGAATTAACATATTAAATGAATGATTTCAAAATAAAAGGAAAAGCAGAACGAGAATATATAAACATTTGAACAATGAACGAGGAAATTAATACTTTACCGATGGCTTTGTAACAGAAGAAATCTTATGGATATTCAAAGCGCGTATTGGGTTAATTGCACTTAACGGTAATAGATTTTGTTCAGCAAGTGCTGACATGACTTGTACATTGTGCAATTTGCGAGAACTTGAAACTATCCAACATTTTCTTGGCATCTGTCCTAAGAGAGTTCAGATATGCTATTCTTAAAAAATATTACCTAGCGGAAAACGAGATAATTAACATATTGGATGGCCAGAATGAACGAGACTGGAAAAACTTAGTAAAATATTTGAAATATGCTTTCAAGTATAGAAATTTTTTAATAATCGAATTTAATTTAATTTATAGTTAACACAGTCGTTTTTTGTATTTTCGCCCTTAATATTAATTAGTGGTCGTTCGGCAGACGTTCTTACGGAACATGTCGTAAATCTATTTTTATTTTTTATTTTCTTGTTTATATATTTGAAATATTAATTATAAATTGTTTATTAATTTTTAAGAAACTTGATTACATATATAAATAAAGAAAAAAGATAAATTGTTATAAATTCCAACTAATTTATCCATTAATTATACGTTTGAAATTGCTATATTAATTTTAATTGCCTTTTTCATGTATTCTTTGTAGTACTCATTTAATATTTCCACTATTAATAGCTCTGTTTCTTTACTTTTTGGGTAAAGTGTGGTAAAATGAAAGTAAACAACAATTTCTCTCATTATGAGACAAAAACGTACAAAAGTACGGGATCGCAAAAAAACACAAATTTTACCACAAAAATAAAAGTAGATTTGTTGACAATTTAGTGGACATAAAATCTGACGCAAAATTTATTCAATCTTTACATTATTTCGCTTAATTAAAATAAATAAAATAAAACAAAATTGCTTTGAAAATATTATTTAAAGGCTTTAAAAACACTTTTGTGAACACAACTTGCAAATGTTCACAAAACACAAACACCATAAATTTGACTTATGCGTGATAATTAAACAAAAAAGGAACAGTTTTTTAAATAAACAATAAACTGGAATTACATTTTACATTTTTAATTCAACTTTTCACCTTTTTTTAATTTTTTCAAAAAAATTCATTTTACTTTATTATTGTTTATTTGTTAAACAGCTGATTGTTGTTTACCTGCACAAACTATCCCGAAGAAAAAGTACGGGATGTTTTGTGCACGCAGAATTTTACTCTCTCAAAATCTCTCTCATTTACCAAATTTTTACGTACAGGAACGCTTTTCGGTAAGATTGAGATCCGGCGGGATATCAATGTAGAGTAAAGAAACAGACATAATATGATTACAACAATTAGCATCATTTATTGAATGTGGTCACCTGTAACGGTTAGCACATCACTATTATTGTTATTTGTAATGATGCCTTCTTTCACAAACCATCCCTCCATTTGTATGCACAATTTTTATAAAACTGTTATATGTACATATATATTATTTCTTTTATGTTTTAGTATTTTATTTATAATATAAATTTATATTCTGTTATATTCTTGCGTATGGTTATGATTTTAGAAATGTCTAGTAATTTGATCTGTAATCGTTGACAGTCAGTTTTTAAATTTTTAAAATTAAAAGATTTTAATATTTTCATATAGGTTTTCATAAAGGTTTGATATTAATTGTTGTTTACGTGGGTATGTTTGGATGTCTGACAAAACATATTTGAGATTTTCAGGAACCTGCTTAACAGGTAAAATATTTTGGACATTCGGGAAATTGATACGTCTTTAATTCGGAATACTTTTCCATTGCCATTGAAGATGACAGCCCTTACTAAATGTTTTGCCGCAATATAGACATAAATGAGAATTTTATCATCGTTTAGGCTATTAGTATAGCCGATATGCCTGCCCATGTGCTCCGTTAGGATATTAGTAGAGCCAAATTCTTCTTCGCACATGACATATTAACTTTATTTACCTTTACGACGACTTAAATGCTCAACTTCAACTAAAAGAGCATACGAAACGAAATTTTTTGTTGCAGTGTTATTTCTAATCAAAATTAGTTATTTTTTATTCGATGTGTAGATGTGGACATTATTTCTATTTTGGTTACTTTTATCTCGAAGTAAAAAAATAAAAGCAATGATTTCTTTTAATGTTTATTAATCAGGTTCTAATTGGGTTCATAATTTAAGCAAACAGGACTTTTGTTTAATTGTGGAACATTGGTACAAAACAAATTTATTTAAAATATCGTTAGCTGTGACTCTTCATCTTTTTCGAAACATATGGACTTCGCGCTAAAAAACTGCTTACCTTATGAGGCCTAGAACGAATCAAACCAGTTGCGTATACTGTTTTAAAGCAAAGTGTATTCCGATAAACAAATGTTAGTCAGACCAATAAGGTATGGACTATAAGGCGGGTGAGACACAACTTTCGAATCACTAATTAATAGTTTTAACTGGTCTTGCAACATCTGTCGTTAATATAACAACAGTCTGGTCGAATATTTCTAGTAATTTTTTCCAAAGCTTGCACTTCTGGTTGTCGTAATAGATCGATTTTAAGTTTTTTTTTTTTTATTAAAATGTTGGTCAATTTTTGGTTACTTTTTTTTAATTTGGTAAAAAAAAATTCCAAGTTGTGGTAATACTAATGGCAGAACATAGCGCATCAAATATGGCGAAAAAGTGCTGTCAATAATGTGCAACGCGTATTTTAAATAAAAAATTTGGTATTATTTTTTCATTCTTATTAGTTTATAATAATAAGAAAGTTATTTTAACTACTATTGCTACAGGTGTCTAAAATATGTCAGTAGTGCAGCAAAATTCTAGGTCGTGATCGAGAAGAATTTTGCGTAAGCCCACCCTAGGAGATAGCTTCGGGAAGTGTCCAGCTATACGCTGCAACCGCGAGTCCCTATTATCATGAATGGGAGGTGGCCGGCTGTTTGCTGTAGCCACGAGTCCCTAATTATTCTGAGTAGGAGGAGCAGTAATAATTGTGTGGGACACCAACCACACCTGCTCGAGTCCCGGTGTAATTTTCTTTATGTTGTATTGGATTCTATTTTGTTGTTTGTTTTCCTGGAACGAAAGAAAAGTATTAGTATATACATATCTGATATATATTGTGAACGATACATACCCTACCTACATGGACCTGAAATAAGAAATGCTTTCCTTCCTATAAATATAGAAAAATTTATTTGGAAAAGTACGTAAATTTTATGTAAACAAATACTGACATGTCTTATATTCAAATATTGAATGAAATTGTTGTGACAAATTAATGGTCTAAATTCTGTGAGAATGAAAGGAGCAGATATAGTTACATTTCGCTAAGTTACTTGTTGCTCGTAAATATTGCAATCATTCGTGAAATTAGTGCCGTAAAATAGCGTTTTTTTTGGTGAAGTATTTTTTATTTTTATTTTTTTTCTTTTGTTAATTTTATGTATATTTGTCGTCTTGCTAAATTTTATGTTGACCAATTAGCCGGAAACGGATATAGAGAAAGGAAGTGATAAATAGGAGTTGAAAAGGAAGAAAAAGGTCAAGAAACTTTTGAGTGGTTATATTAATGGGCAGGGAAAGGAAAATTAGTAGGTAGATAGACCTAATGCCTAATATATTTAGAACGTAAATTTTTAGAATTTACTTGGGAAAAACGTTATGTACATAGACAACGTTGAAATACAATAATTTAAGTTTATTTCTCGGAAAAAAGATTATATATATTTATGTTTCGGTGGTATATTAAAGATTATATAAAATCAAAAACGTACATCCATACAAGTGTTTCCTAGAAGAATACATATAACCATGCGCTCCACGAGGAGGAAACATTTAGCTACGTTTGAAACATACCCGTGCTTGAATTACGCTTCATATTTATTAGTATTGTTACGAAAATGAAAATGCTAAAGGCAAAATTCACAACGTCAGAGCTTATTATGAGCTTTTTAGCTAAAAAATGTATTGGCTTGTGCCAAGGCTTAATAACTTCTAAAATTATCTGTACTAATTGAAAGTGCCGCCAATGCATGGATCGGTTACTTTTTGTTATTTTAGACCAGTTTGAATTAACGTCGAAAAATCGAAAATTCGTGTCAGTACTAGAACATTCTAAACTAAGATGAAATACTATAAAAGCGGCGAATTGCGGCTGGTGAGTTGGTTAGTTGTGACTTGGCTGTCAAGAAGTAAGGTCTATTTAAGACGCAAATAAACAGTGTTTTAAAAGCGAATTTGGTGTATAAAAGTACAGTGGAATTAAAGAAAGAGACAGATTGTAAAACAACTAAAATAAAAATAGAGTTTTATTTTAACGCAATACAAACGAACTCAAACGTTTTAAAGAGGTTAAAACGTAACAGTATCAAATTTTTTTGTTTGAATAATTTTCCTTGTTTAATAAAATAAGAAAGAATCAAGTGTTTATTTTATTTATTGTATGCATATATATCTTATCCCTAGTGAATAATTTATAACTCTTGAATATTATTGATTTATTTTATTAGTTATATACGGTCCGCCATCTAACGTTTTTTTTTTCAACTAGTGCTTATTTCGTGAATGGTAATACTTAGCTCTTATCTGATTTGACAGATAATTAGTTTTATCCTTCCGCTGAACGAAAATGGTTGTGTATACGCTTGAACAACGCTGGAAAATATTGCGACATTACTTGGAAAATCATGGTAATGTTGCAGAATCAAAAATCACATTTTCAGATGAAGCTCATTTTGATCTTGGCGGGTATGTAAACAAGCAAAATTGTCGCATTTGGGGCACAGAAAACCCGCACGCATACATTGAAAAGAATTGAAGAGGAGGATATTAGCAACATTTGGTTTCAACAGGACGTCGCTTCGTGCCACACAGCTGAAGCTACACTCGATGTTTTGCGCCCTGTTTTTGAAGATCGCATTATCAGCCGCAGAGCTGATGTCGTTTGGCCACCTCGGAGCTGCGATTTGGCACCTTTGGGCTATTATTGTGGGGTGCCGTCAAAGATAAGTGTTACGCCAACAAGCCAGAGACAATTGACGCTTTAAAAGACAATATTCGTGAAACCATTGGTGAAATACAGCTGCACACAATCGATAATGTGCTTAAAAATTGGACCGATCGTGTAGGCTACTGCATGGCCAGCCGAGGCAGCCATTTGAATGAAATTATTTTCCATTATTAACCGGAAGGATTGTACTTTCAAATAAAAAAGAAATTTAGGAAAATATTCAGTAGTTGTTTTTTTAATAGCATTTTCAAAAAAAATTTATTTGGCGGACCCTATATATTTATTTATTTATTATATTATTATCTATAATTATATATCTTCATTTACTTTATTTTTAAAAACATTTTGTTTTTGGTGTTTTTGTTTTTGTGTTTGTGAATAGACAAAATATATAAAGGAAAATTTTTTTGTTGTTAGGAAATTAGATTTTGTTTCTGGTTACACTCGTAGGGAGCTCCTCGCTGTGTTGGTTGATTTACCAGCATATGAATCAAATCTAAAAAGGAACATATAAATTTAAAAATCATAAAGGAAAAAATTGAGGAAAATTTTTTTTAGTGTGTTTTGTTTATCAGAATAAAAATTTAAAGTCAAGTTCTTTTATTTATTTCTTTAGTATCATGGCATATATATTGGTAGTTTAGAAGAATACAATGTTAGTTTAATAAAGATTAATTAATATGGAATATATTCCCTATTCGCATACATGTGCTGGTTAGTGGTAAGATTGAGATGAAGATTTTTGAGAATATTTTTTTCTTCTTTGTTCAAAGGTCAATAGGATTGAGAATCTTCCCTGAGAGGCAAGCTAACCGGCGCAACCTGACCACCAAAAAAATTAAAAAAGAAAAGCTCATAACAGGATAAGGAAGAGAAAAATGGCGCCCAATTTAAAAATTAAAACGAGAGTAGATCTGTATGGTATGGAACACCAAGTACCAACCAATAGACTATTAGAGCAATACAATAGACTAACGTTTATTCTAGGGATATTTTAGGGGTTTATTACGAAACCATTGTAACTATTGTAACTGCGATGTAAAGCAGTAGGAAAAGAAGCGATAGTCACTTGGGATTATGGAATCTTCAAGGTCTGTTGTATCGTGGACTCATATTGCTAGCCTGAGATAGCTCTGTTCACTCGAAGTGAGATGTTAATTACATTTGTTTAGAATTGATTTGTCACATTCAAGGAATAGCACTATATATAAAAGAGAATCATAATGAACCATCACCGCCTCTAAATGGAACCAATCCTATTTAGTATGGTTTGATGAGTGAAGTATTTATTATTTGGTTTGATTAGTGAAGTATTTATTTATTTTCAGGCTTATAACAATAATTTTTTTGAGGTGTTTATCTTCACATTTTTTGTCGTTATCTAGTATTTTGTTTATATATATATATTTATTATCTATTATTTACTATATTTATTACTTAGCAATTATTTAGCAATTATTATATTAATTATTGATTATATTTAGTATTTGTTATGTTTATTATTGATTATATTTATCATATTTATTATTTTAGTCATTTTTGTTATTTTTATTCACTTTAGTTCATTCAGCTATCTCTTTATTTATTAATAGAGTTTTTAAATTTTGTTTCCACTTTTTTTGTCTTGATTAGATTGCTTGCGTTTTGAACGTGTACCACGAATAGTATTCCATCAGTTGTTTTCGCACAGATTTTGATTTTTTGCTTTCTAAATGTTAGTTTAAAATAACATTTGAGAAATTCAGGATAGTGAATAGGATTATGTGTATGGAAAGAAAATCTCAGTCCATGAATAGGAAGAGAACAAAAGCAGAAGCAAATTTAAACACTACGTCGGATGTACGAACTAAGTGTGAAAGATTTGGCCGAGGATCTAGAACTACGAATATGGCCAATAGTAATAAGGATTTTGTAGATTTATCGAGCACGATCAATACGCGACCTGTCGGGAATAACGACCCAATCGACAATGCTGCGAACGTGAACATCGATCCCTAAGTAAGAGAGCTAGTTGATAAAACACTCAGCGTACAAAGAGCATTGGAAGAGTAAAGTGTATGGTGCAGGAAGAGATGACGGAGGTGAGAACATCGATTTCGGAACCATTAAGAGCTGTAAAGGAACTCTTCGTTACAAGGTCTCAAAGTCAAGTCTCAATGGCATCACGCCAGAACAACCAGAGGTTAAATATAAATAAATTTAACTTTTCTTTGAGATGTCAAAATTAAGATCGAGACTGATGCAGCCAATTCCCAAATATGATGTGATAAAAATACTTAAGGATAACCTGAAAGAGGGCGTCGCAAGGATTGTTAACCCAATCGCAGTGTCTTCAGTGGAACAACTGCGGATGAAATGTCATGAGGGGGAGAGAGATCCGAAGCAGTTTTTAACCACAGCGGTTTAGTAAAAGTTGAATGAAGTAACTCGTGAGAGCATTGAGGACTTACAGCGAGATGTTGAGAAACTGGAAGCAGCTGAAATCTTTACGCAAAAAGAAAAATTAAAATGGAATTGAAATTGGTGGGAAATACATTCTGTAATTGTAATTCGAACGAGCGGAATAAATTTTGTTATCGTTGCGGCAAGCCAGATGTTATAGCACCAAAGAGTACAGACTGTCAACAGAAAAATCGGTTGAAGGACGGGGGATTAGCGGGGGACCTACGTCCAACATTGAAGAACCCCAACCAGAAAACATTGTAGACGATATGGAAGAATTAACATCATACATACTCAAAAACGACATTTGATGCCAGTGACAGCTAGGCGAAAATATTACGAGTACGTAAAGTCGATGACCTTTAATCCACATCCAAGTCCAGGACCAATTTCAAATCGTATTAAAAGAGTTAGAGAGTGCTGTAAGGATAGGAGGGAAAAAAGAAAAATTATGATAGAGTCTGTATCTAAAAAAGCAAATAGGAATAATGATCCTAGCTTTTGTAGAAATAATTATAGGTGATAGAAGAATACCGGGATTATTGGACTCAGGAGCTTCTATAAGCTTATTAGGTAGAAATTGTAGGAATTTAGTAGAAGAGTTATGGTTAAAAATATTATCACTATTCTCAAATGTGAATACTGCAAGCGGTTAGCACTACCGAATATTGGGAAAAGTAAATACCACCATAAAGTACAAAGAGCAAAACGAAAGCATTATTTTGTATCTTTGTCCTGATTTGGAAAAAAAAATTTATTTAGGTATATATTTTTGGAAACGATTTAATTTAGCACCAGACGTAATTAAGGTTAATAAATTTGATTTAGAAAGAATAAAGAATGATTTTGAAGATTTTACAAATAATAACAAGTTAGAGTCGAATTAGATAAAGAACAGGCAGAAAGATTAAAAGAAGTAGTAGAAAAGTTTAATACATTTGATAGTAAGGGTTTAGGTAGAACATCTCTGGAAAGACATAGTATCCGATATCTCTAGCGGTACAGGACATCGTGTATAGAGAAATAGATAACATGTTAAAACTTGGCGTATTTGAAATCAGTGATAGCCCATGGAGAAATAGAACAACGGTAGTGAGGAAGCCTGGCAAGAATAGATTCTGTTTAGATGCGCGAAAATTAAATAAATTGACGAATAAGGATGCATATCCATTACAGAACATAAATGGGATAGATGATACACATTACATACGCATCCTGGACTTAAAGTATGTGTTTTACGGTTGCTGGAAGACCTCTATATCAATTCCGCGTAATGCCTTTCGGGTTACGCAATGCTGCGCAGAGATTATGCCGCCTCATGGACAAAGTAATTCCACAGAACCTAGATGATCTTCTGATTATATCTAGTGATTTCGACAGACACATGGAATTATTGGAGGAAGTCGCGAGTTGCTTGAGACGGGCAAACTTGACTATTGGATTGCAGAAGTCAGAATTTTGTTTCAAACAATTAAATATATTAGGATTTATAATAGGAGGCGGAATGTTGAAGACAGACCCTGATAAAGTTAAGGCTATTTTAGATATAAAGCTACCAAGGACCATAAGAGAAGTCCGTTCTAGAAACTGCAGGATGGTATAGACGGTTCATCAAAAAATTTTACCGTGATATCAGCTCCCTTAACAGACACCTTATGAAAGACAAAAAAATTTGAGTTGAGTCCTGGGGCAGTCAACGCTTTTAATAACTTGAAAAAAGCCTTAACATCCGTTCCCGTCTTGCGTCACGCAGTTTTTTTATCACGGTTTTGTGATCACGGTGTTGGAGCCGTATTGCTGGAGGATACTGATGGAGAACACCCCATAGCGTTTTACTCGCAGAAACTGAACGCGTGTCAGTGAAATTACAACGTAACCGAAAAGAAATGTTTGGCAGCTGTCTTGGCAGTTAAAAATTTTCGGAAGTATATCGAGATGATGCCATTTACGATAATTACAGATCATTTGAGTCTGAAATGGCTTATGTCATTAAAGGACCTACAGGGAAGATTGGCTAGGTGGTCACTTCAACGTCAAGTATTGAAAAGGTTCGGAGAACATAGTCGCCGATATGTTGTCTAGATCACCACCAGATACAAGTATAAATGAAATAAATTTTAATGAAATTTTTGGATTTGTTAAGGAAAACAAAGAAATGCTGCCTTATATAAGGGTTGAAGATAGTAATATCTACAAAAAACCAAGGGCGAACGACCAGAAGATGAATTCCAATGGAAATTATGGATACCGACAACGATAACAATTCCTTTAATCGAAAACGTGCCCAACATACCAACAACTGCTCATGAAGGCGTTACAAAAACATTGGAAAGGTTAGGAAGATTTTTCTATGACAATAGAGGTGAAGAACTTTGTTTTGAATTGCCAAATATGTAAGAAAACAAAACCGTGTAACATTAAACTCAGACCGGAAATCGGTAAACGTGTAATTACTGAGAGGCCGTTTCAAAAACTATGTATCGATTTTATGGGAAAGTACCCAAGGTCAAGCTTGGGTACCAAGCTTATGTTTTTGAAAGCGATGAAAGAGACTACTACCGCTATTGTCGATGAATTCTTTGTTAAGGGAATATTTCACAAATTCGGAGTACCGGAAGTTATTCACAGCGATAACGGAAGCCAGTTTGCCTCAAAAAGTTTTGAATTCGTATAAAATAAGGCATATGAAGACAGGTGTATATTCACCACAGAATAATGCCAGCGAAAGAGTGAACCAATCGGTGTTAAATGCGATAAGAGCTTACTTGGAAAACGACCACAGAGAATGGGATCTATATCTTAACGAGATCGAATGTGTGTTGAGAACGGCGATGCATTCAGTCACTGGTGTCTCCCTCTTCTTTGCACTTTTCGGCTATCACATGTACATCAATGGTCCTTCTACTACTTGGGTAGGAAATTAAGTTCGTTGACCGATCATGAGTTATACCAATTGGATAGGAAGGATCGCTTAGAGATATTAAGAGATAAAATATGGCAGAATATGCAAAAGGCTTTTAATAGAAGTGCCAGACTGTATAACAGAGGAGTGCGGATAGTAAAATTTAAGCCCGGACAAGAAGTCTACCATTTTGAGCAATTTGAAAATTTTATAGGAAAACCCTGGGGAGTATATCACGTAATGGATGTAAAGATATAATCGTACAGTACCTGATGTAACACGTAGTAGCTGATGAAATCATCTTTCATAATGATTATTTTTATCTTTACCATCTGTTAAACTTTTATAGAATAAGTTCCTTGAAAATATATGCAATATAGGCCAGGTCGTTTTTTTAATATTCGTTTCCATTTTGTCGCTGTAAGATAAAGGACGCACCAAGTAAAAAAATTTAGGTCAGAGTATTGAGTTTACTTTCCGTTATACATACAAATTTTCACTCTATGAGTGGACATAACTCAGTGCAATGATGATGATCTGTGATATAGATTAAGAGTGAAATATTAGGTTAGGATATTTATTTATTTATCGTAATTATACATGCCTGATATTGTGTTGTTTTTCTGTTACCGCTATCAGATTTGTATAAACATCAAATTAGTTCACAATATGAATAACGGGATGCAAATCCATTAGATGAATCGGGATCTTAGGCCCGGCCTGAGATGTCATGGTGTAGGAGTTCCCCACATTAGGCAATTGTTAAGACAAATCCCGCACACCGTTTCCTCCATCCGTTTTCAGCGAGAACAGAGTTTTATTGCGTGAGTCTAAAAGATCGTGTCTTCTAGATCGTGATCCAGAAAAAATTTTGCGTAATAATTTTGTGGGACACCAACCCTACTCGAGTCCAGTTGTTGTTTTTTTTTCTTTATGTTATATTGGATTTTATTTTATGTTGTTTGTTTTCCTGTAAAGAAGTATAGGTATGTACATATCTAATAAATATTGTGAACGATACATACCCTACCTCTATGGATCTGAAATAAGAAATATTTTCATTCCTATAAATAAAGAAAAATTTATTTTATTTTATTTTATTTTATTTTATTTTATTTTATAGCATAAGAAACTTATTTCCATAGATTTATTCCCAAGAAATAAGAAATGTTTTCATTCCTATAAATAAAGAAAAATTTATTTGGAAAAATAGATAAATTCTATGTAAGTAGCATAAGAAACTTATTTCCATAGATTTATTCCCAAGTAGCATAAGAAACTTATTTCCATATATTTATTCCCATAGATTTAGTTGCTGATTTTTGCTTTTATTTGTTTCCCAGAGGTAATAAAATACTTTTTGTAATTTGACTTCTTAATAATTTTTATAGTTTAAATTTTGCTTACGTTGTAATTTTGTTTACTTAAATTGTGTCTAGCTTTAAGAATTTTATTCGTTAAGTTTGTTGTTGCTCGTAAACATTGCAATCATTTGTGAAATTAATGTCATAAAATTGTGTGTGGTATTTTTTGTTTTTGTTTTGTTAATTTTATGTATAGGGTCCGCCATTTAACGTTCTTTTTTTTCAACTAGTGCTTATTTCGTGAATGCTGACACATAGCTCATGTCTGATTTGACAGATAATTAGTTTTATCCTTCCGGTGAACGAATACGATTGTGTATACGCTTGAACAGGGCTGGGAAATATTGCGACATTACTTTGATCGATCGACCTACAGAAGATGCCGATTTTGCCAAAAAAAAAATCATCTTTTCAGATGAAGCTCATTTTGATCTTGGCGGATATGTAACCAAGCAAAATTGTCGCATTTGGGGCACCGAAAACCCGCACGCATACATTGAAAAGCCGATACACCCAAGACGAGTCACTGTTTGGTGCGGATTTTGGCCCAGAGGCATAATTAGGCCATTTTTCCTCGAAAATGAGCAAGGAGTGGCCGTTACAGTCAATGGCGATCGTTATCGGGCCATGTTGAACGAATTTTTGTTCACAAAAATTGAAGAGGCAAGTTATATTAGCAACATTTGGTTTCAACAGAACGGCGCTTCGTGCCACACAGCTGAAGCTACACTCGATGTTTTGCGCCCTGTTTTTGAAGATCGCATTATCAGCCGTAGAGCTGATGTCGTTTGGCCAACTCGGAGCTGCGATTTGACACCGTTGGACTATTATTTGTGGGGTGCCGCCAAAGATAAGTGTTACGCCAAAAAGCCAGAGACAATTGACGCTTTAAAGGACAATATTCGTGAAGCCATTAGTGAAATACAGCTGCACACAATCGATAATGTGCTTAAAAATTGGACCGATCGTGTAGGCTACTGCATGGCCAGCCGAGGCAGCCATTTGAATGAAATTATTTTCCATTATTAACCGGAAGGATTGTACTTTCAAATAAAAAAGAAATTTGAGAAAATATTCAGTAGTTTTTTTATAGCATTTTCAAAAAAAAAAAAATTATTTGGCGTACCTTTTACATTTGTCGTGTTTTTTGTAATAGGAGTGTCGTTTTGCCAAATTGTATGTTGACCTATTAGTCGGAAACGAATATATGGAAAGGAAGTGATAAATAGGAGTTGAAAAAGAAGGAAAAGGTCAAGGCACTTTTGAATGATTATATAATGGGCAGGAAATTGAGAATTAGTAGGTAAATAGACCTAACGCTATAATATATTTAGAAGATAAATTTCTAGAATTTATCTAGAAAAACGTTTTGTACATATACGCCGTTGAAATCTGTAGTCTGATTATTTTTTATATGAACTCTAAGTCATTATACATGGAAAATTCGATCAGTGCGGTTGATATTTGATTAAATTTTTTTTTTTTTTTTTTGGTGATAAAAAGTAAAATTAATAATAAGCCGCGTAGTGTTATTTACTTTGTGTGGAACAACAAAACTGAGCAAATAGTGAATATATAGTGTGCATTCTCGTCCTATCCAGACCGATTTCATCAGTGGCTGTTTGTGAATACTTAATAAAGGGATAAGATTGGAGAAAATTCTTTAAATTGTTTCCTTTGGCATCATAAGTATTTGCCTGCGTGAGCATCTATCTATGAAAGATTAGTGTCATAAGTGTGTGAAATGAGTTTGGTTTTTCTTACAATGTAGCTGGTCTGTGAAACCGTGTGGTACACCCATTTGAAACGGAATCAGGTAGGCCATAATTTGAATACAAAAATTTAAGTTTATTTCCCTGGAAAAAAGGAAACAAAGAGTATATATTATTAAATTCCGGTGGTAGATTAAAGATTATATAATATCAAAAAAGTACAAGTGTTTCCTAGAAGAATATAATCACGCACTCCACGAGGAGGAAATTATTAGCTACGTTTGAAATATACCAGCGCTTAAAATACGCTTCATAATTATTAGTATCAAATTTTTTTCTTTGAATAATTTTCCTTGTTTAATAAAAAAAGGAAAGAATCAAAAGTTTATTTTAATATATTATTTATTATATATATATATTATTATATATATATATATATATATATATATATATATATATATTTATTATATATATATATTATTTATTATATATATATATATATATATATATATATATATATATATTGTTACGTTTTTACCTTTTTAAAAACGTGTTTTTATGAGTTCGTAGATTGTAGTTAAAATAAAATAAATTTTGTGTTTGGTTTTTATTAATTTAATTTTTTTTTAATTTTTAGGAATCATGTAATAGTATCTGGTATGAAAATACATACTCGAAATTAGGTTCAGCCTTGCAGGAGTTAGCTAAGGCCTTACGGGATAACCAAATATTTACAGTAACACTAGCGAAGGATGATATAATATTCAAATATGTACGTGAAGAATAATTAGTTCAAATATTGTTACGTTTTTACCTTTTTAAAAACGTGTTGTTATGAGTTAGTAGATTGTAGTTAAAATAAAATAAATGTTGTGTTTGGGTTTTTTTTATTAAAATCCTTTATTCAACACAGCTATGTGCACCACTGCTTATAATCTTTTTACAGGCAATAACAATTTTTATTCTTAATTACTCTGTCTGCTTACAATCTTGTAAACAACAACAATTACTCGACAGATCTTTCCACTTAAAGATCTTCCAACCCGATCGTAGTTATAACTTAGGTTCGATCACAACCTTTTCAACCAGAGTTTATCCATACTTAATTCTATTTACTGAGTTAGCACCAACTAAACTGGTTTTTACTTTACTACTAGCTTCACGAGTTTACTCTTAATAAACACTCTTCACACCAATAACACATTCACTGAGTTAACTTTACTTAAAACTACACTCGCTGAGTTTACGACACATAAACTGATTGCTGTTCGCATCGATGTGCTTTTTATATGGCTGAGTAAACAACACATCGAAAGCTCTCGAACCCCTCGATATTTCAGGTAGATTCCATTTCTTTCTTTTCATTTCTTTTTAGTTCTTTTGTGGCCATGCGTATGTAAACATCCACCTCTTTCAGCATTTAATATTCGTTGTTACTTGTTTATTCTCTTACTTGTTTTCTTTGCTGTTAGTTTGTTGTTGTTGTTGCTGTGTAATTTTTATTTATTTTATCTCTGCTAATAATGTTTGTTGTTGTCGATTTGGTTATTTGTAAACCATTTGTTCTTGCAGCTTTTGTTTATTTATTTTAGCGATGTAATAAACGCTGTGATGCCTAACCTTATTTTCGTAACAATATCTTATCCCCAGTGAATAATTTAAAACTCTTGAATATTATTATTTTATTTTATTAGTTATATATGTATTTATTTATTTATTCTATTATTATCTATATTTATATATCTTAATTTATTTTAGTTTTTTACAATGTTGTTTTTGTGAATAGACAAAATATATAAAAGAATTTTTTTTTTTTAATTTAAAAAATATAATATATTGTTACGTTAATAAAAATGCCTAAATTTTATCTTTGGTAGATATGTGTTACCCTGTAAATGCCGTACTTATTTGCGTATTTGGCAGCACTGCCAAATCGAGCATATATACATTACATATGAATTAGCGAATATAAAATTAGAATATATGAGACATTTTCGGAACCTTCCAAACTGTAGACAATGAAGTATATAAAGAGGCCACTTTACCTACACGTCAGTTAGTTACCGTTTCCCTGTCGTAAGATAACGACGTGTTAAAGCGGAAATAAAAGTGTTGTATAAGCGAATATTAAGTTGTAAACTGTATAAAAGTTATTGTGTAGTAAATTAAAATATAATTGAAAGAACAAAAAAGTGGTGTTAATTTTATTTACGCAATTTAAATGAACTCAAACGTTTTAAAAACGTTAAGACGTAGCAATATTTTAAAAACATAATAAAATATTTTTGTAGTAAATATATTTTTTAATATACTTTTAAGTGGCTTTCACACAAAACATGAAAATTTTTAAAGTAAAAAGCAATGCTGCCAAGTCAATTTGTATTTTCATGTACTCAAACTTTGTCTTTTTAACAAATTTGTACATTTCCGATACTTAAATATTACAGAAATAATAAAATATATAAAAAATATTAATTAAATTTAAAATAAACAATCATATTTTAAGAAACCTATGCAAAATTTGAAAATGAGTAAAGTTGGAATGCTTTTTTTTATATAAAGTTTTAGAGGAAGTTCACTCAAGACACTTTTTTGCCTCTAGAGCCCACTGCATGACTTATACCAGAAAGGTAGGGTATGATAGAGGACACCTAGGGCTACAACGTGGCATACCTGGTTTTCCCGAGACTATTATGAGTTTCGAACAACTTTTTCAAAAATAGGTTTATTGGCCAATTCACTCAAAACGCTTTTTGGCAACAAGAATCTTTTCAAAGTACATATTATTTATTATTTTGTGTTGAATTTTTCTTTTTGCAATAAATCAGTCTTCTATAATTTGGATTACAAAGAATTTGTAATAACATCTTACATATATATAAAATATTTAGATTTTTATATTCTAAGGAGCTTTCGTATGTATTAATTAAGTGTGTGGAGAAGAAAAATTTATCCATAGACTTCCAATAAATAAGAACACATATAAAAATATGTTTAATAAAATTGATGTATTTTTTTAAGCTTTTCGATTAAATTACACCACACTTGTTAAATAAAACTCAAAATATAAAATTTTTCTTTTGTTGCTATAATCTACTTTAGTTTAGAGATTAAATATCTTGGTAGAATTATATCCACGAATAGTTCGGTATTACCTCATATTAAGCATGCTGTGACAAGGTAACACTAAGTGGTTGTCTGTTTGTTGTGTGGTCCGAAGAAATCTGTGCAATTTTATAGAGTACTTACACGTTCTAAAGTAGAGAATGTAGCTTTTTCTTTTGCACATCTACCGAAGTCAGCAGTGGCAAAATTCAAGAAACTTTCAGATTAGAAAACCACTAGGTCTTATCAGATCAACCCCAGTTCATGTATTATACCACATGGCATCTGAGCTGCCAGCGGAATACCGATTAGAATGGAGAGCTGCTAAAGACCTTGTGAATATATTTTATCATATCTTACAGAAAAACCAATTAAGACCAGACCGTACAAATATTGCAAGAAATATAGAGAAGTTCTGCAGAATGTGGATCAATATCATCCGCTAGCTGAAAGATCGTACAAATTGGATATTATAATTGATTTATACGGTGATGCAAGCTACAACAAATCTTATACCAATCCAGAAATAATCGATCAAACATTTCTCAGAAAAAAGGATCTTTTGCGAAATAATTTTTACAGACGCTTCGATTAAAAATGAAGCAGTAGGAGATGCTATATTCCATCAGGTCTCCAACACTACTGAACTTTTTAAAATTCCTCTTTTGGTTTCCTCTATGACCGCTGAATTATATAAAATCATGAAGGCAGTTCAAATTGTCACAGTGTATCAGTTCAGATATGTTGCTATTCTAACTAATGATAAAAGTGGTTGCATGAGCTTACAGAATCCGAATAGCAACAACACATGTTCCAAAATTCACAACATGTTTGACGAGGCTATGCATATTGTAATAGTAGAAGTCCATTACATTCCATAGCACAGAGGTATTATTTGGAATTTAATTGTGGATGAGGCTGCTAAAAGAGCTACTACTGAATGCATAGAACTGGTAATAAAATGGTCGATAAGAGATACATTAAAGGAAATTGAAAGGAGAATCTACAAAGAATAGGAACGAAAGTATGAATGTTTGAGAAGAGAAAATGTGTTAACTATGACAAAATATTTCTCTCCTTGTTGAAGAAACCAAGGTTTGGAAAATGCACAACTAACTTGAATGGTAGACAGATCAGACAAATGAACAGGTTGATGAAAGGCCACTCTTTTAGTAGATATTTCATATCGAGATTGAAGGTGCAGTCTGCTGGTGATGGTATATGTGATGTTTTACCTGAGGATGATACACACATTATTTTTATCTGTCATAAATGTATTCAACTAAAAGCTAATTACAAGATTTTACTCCATTACAAAAAACTAACCAAATTAAAAAAAAACTGACAAATAATCCTCACTTATCTAATTCTTGGAAAAAATCGAATTGAACTTATAGTCCTGCTGGATTTAATTTTTGCTGGCGTTGTCTCCATTGAACCAACCAAATAATTCTTCTATCCAATATTTGCTAAGGGGGTTGGTATCGTCTCTTGATTCTGGTGAATAAAAATAAATTATTATAAATAATTATTGATTAATATTATATTAAATTCAAAGTTATGTATAAAAAGTATGTATAAATTCCTACTAACGTTGATAGTATTCTTTTTCCTTTCATTTTATTAATGTTCAGTATCAACATATGTTGTAATTTTTTTAATAATTCAAGGAATTCATTCACAATAACAATTAAAACACGATTCGATAACAATCGAAAGCCATAATTAGGCAACTTGATACATGTCGAAAATTATTGTCGTACGTATCAAGTTCGTAAAGTGGCGACTAGACCCCAGATTTCAAACTAACATAAAGTTATCTTGCGTTAAAAAAGCCAAAGAAAAAGCTTTATAAAATTGTTTTGGGCTCAAAAAGCTAATTTTTTTGTTTTTAAACATCTATTTTGGATATTGGACATCACATGTGGTTAACAGAGTACTATATAAATTGTTTTCTTTAAATCTAAAGCAAAAAACTAATAATATGTGAGTAATAAGCTATAATTTTTCAACCCATTTGATCAGTATTAAAGTTAAACTATTAATTGGACAAAAATTTAAATAAGAATTGAAATGTAATACATAAATGTACATAATTTTCGGTTTTATAAATTTTTCAAATCCATATATAAATACATACGTACATACATATATATTATAAATTTGTTTATTTGCAATCAACCGAAAACGACTGAACAGAATTTGTTGAATTTTGCAAGACAGAAGAAGATCCGGTTAACGAAATAAGCTATGCTGTTTTTCAAAGTCAGATCTGGCGGAAAACGGGCAAAATTAGTCATGTGAGATGTCGCCTAATATTGCAAAATTATTAAATTGGCCAACCTAAGTATGCGAATAAAATTAAGCAATAATTTTTTTGAGGAAAAACGGGTAAAATTCGACTTTTTTGTCTGAAATGACACTTATTTTTCCTTTTTCATAAAATATTTGATTGCTAACAGTCATCATCCACTTCAAACGTTGTCTTTGCATTTTCTTTATAAACACAAATAGGCGACACAAAAACTTATATGAACGGCACAAAAGGGAAAGCTAGTCTCATTTATAAAATACGTATAGATTCCCCTTCGCGAAGGGTAGACATCTGAGACTGTGCTGACAAAACGTTACACACCAGAGTTGCTCATGTCGAGCACTATAATAAGAACTGCCCCCTGTCTGAAAGCGTCTGTCTGTCCTTTCCCCAATGGGGCGGCTATCAGGCGCTACTTTCTTGATGGAATTTCTCCAATTCTTGGTCAGGTTAGTCATTAAGGACGACCCATTGACTCCTAGGATTCCTCCGTCCACCATTAAACAGTCCGAAATCCACCAACGTCTGTTTCCATATTGGGCGGCTCGGTGGTCTGTCTGCTTCTAAGGTGTGCTTCAAAATGATAAGGTCACCTTAATATTTGCTCAATTCATTCAAACTATAAAATGTTATATATGATCACCTTATTCAAAAAATTCTACGTTCAAATAAGTGAATAATAAGCGAGTTTTTCTCCTAGAAATGTACCGTTATATTATGTTTATTTAATATAATAATAAATTAATAAATTTATTTATTCCCGAGTCGTTAACCATATGCAGGGTGGTATTTGTTTCGAAAGGGAGCAAAACCCCCCATACGGCTTCAAAGGACTTCAGACCCATCAACCTTTCTTCTTTTCTTCTGAAGACTGTGGAAAGGTAGAACGACTTGTATCTTCGCAGTACGATAGAACCTGATCTATTATCTGCGTCCCAACATGCCTATACTTTGGACAGATTTGTAGAGACTGCGCTTCGCTCGCTTGTGGTGTATATTGAAAATGCCCTGGAGCACAGGGAGTATGCTCCAGTGCATTAGAAGAGACCTTTAACAACGTGTTATCGGATACGATTAGGTAGGCTCTGGTATCGCTGAATGTTCATGGGTCCGTGATCAGTTTCTTAGGGAGACTCTTGACCAACAGGGTCATTGTTTCCGCTATAGACACTACAGACATAGGGTGGCTGAAAGAGGCTGTGGCTGTGTCGGGAAAATTTCTCGTACAATGTCACAGTGCCTTCAAACATCTTTGGGCCTTCTTAGTCGGTGGAGAACTGACAGTGAGCTGAGCGTTAACCCGGGAAAGATGGAATTGGTACTGTACGCAGGTACAAAGTTCAGTCGTTTTTCCTGCCGCGTCTGCATGGGTTTGAACTGAGGCTATCGGATAGCGCGAAGTATTTGGGAGTAATCCTGGAATCCAAGCTATCCTGGCTCCGGAATACGTGTGCGAGGGCGAATGTTGCGCTGTACACTTGTCGTGGGGCCGTTGGATAGTTCTGGGGTCTGAGTCCTAGGAATTCCCATTGGATTTTTGACATGGTGGTTAAGCCTATATTTATGTAAAGCAAATAGGTTCCTTACCAAATAGGTGCTTTAACTCCGTTAATTTCCACCGGATTTTAAAAAAGAAGGTATAATTTTATTCATAACTAAACCTACTACTTTAATAAATCAAAAAATAGTATATAAAGTAGCGTGCAAAAAGGACTAGCGTGTAGTCGTAATGGCGTTTTCTTTTCTTACAAAAAAATGTTACACTTCTGTTCTTTACCATTAAACGTCGATAAAATTAAGAAATATCAAAATTTTTTAAGGCAACATGAATAAATGTACACAAAAAAGAAAAGGTAGTAAAGTGCTGTATTTTCAACTTTTCTGTCAAACTCATATAAAAAATAATATGAATTTACACTATCAAGCAGATGGAAACAACATTAGTAGTATTGGTGAAATGTTTATTTAGCTTTTAGCATACACTATTGCAAGACGAATTCAATAAGGTGGCCCTAATTTACTACGTAAGCAACAGCTGATACATTCGCGTATGTCAAAAACACAAACGTTCTGTATTTTGTTGACAACAAATATTTTTCCCACTACAACTTTTTGCTTACTTCAGTGTTGTATTATTTTGATACACGGAAACTTTGTTTTACAAGGTTGTATTCGTTTTCAATCTAAGTCCACCTCATTAAATTCGCCTTGCACTAACCAACGCGGTATTCAACTATTATTTTTTTAGAAATTTTGTAAAATGAGGAAGTACATATGTCGTTGTCGGACGAAACATTAATTGCAATTTTGACTGTGTGCCAAAAAAATAAGAAATAAAAACAACGATAAATTCCCAACAGCTAAATAATTTGCTTTTTCTTTTAAATTTCTGCCATTTTTTATGCTACAAAATTCCAAAAAATAAATGAAATTTTTTCGTTCTTTTATGTTGTTGATGCCAGTGTTGCAACAGCTTTTAATGTTTTCTAATCAAATTTCAATAAAAAGTAACCAAATTGGATAAAATAACCAAAACGTCTAAATCTAACCATTTAATGTACAAGTCAATTGAATTGCAATATTTTTACAAATTCAAATGTCAAGATATTGATTACATAGTAAAAAAAAAACTGGTTGACTTCCCAAAGAGGATTCAATATTTTAACTTTTATACAAAAATAAGATCAAAAAGGTCATCATGGAATCCAATTTCAACACAGTTAAAAAAGGTTGCATGTTGCTGCCTTATATCTTTGGTTTTACATCAAGCATGGATAGGAGAACTATGAAGAAGTTTCAAGTACCAAAAATTTAAAAAAAAAAATCAAAACTTTTCGCCAATATTTCGTTTTTGTCACTGATTCAATGTAGTTCGGACCACTGTTGGATTATTTATAAGTCTATAAGTTCAAAAACCAATTTTGATTAGAATACCAAAAACGGCAACATTTGGTTGATGCTATAAAATTACGGAAAAAATGAAATTTGATCAAGCAATGCCATACGCTTTTCAATAAACTGTTTAAAGCAGCGATGCTCGTTCATATTGTTCAGGTTACGAAGTTATTTAGTTATTTTTTATTCTCTTCTATTTTATTCTCTCTTCGAATTAAAAGAGAAAAAATCCTACCAAAAATTTTCCTGAAATGTACCGAAATCAACTGTAACGTTAACATAGTCTTTAAATTTAAATATCATACAGTATTTATTGATATCGCTTTTATAATACCTGGAAAATTGTTTTTGTTTTATTTTTCTATTAAAAACATAAGAAATTGTAATAAATTAACGACGCTAAAAAATCTTGTATCAAGAAAATTCATATGCTTTGTTTACATTATTCCAAACCAGTCCTGCCACTGTTGGTAGGATTCTACCAAAATTGGTAGAATATTTTTCGTTTGGCAGGATGGTAGGCTAAATAGAATTTTGTTAGATTTTTGTAGAAGTTTCAAAATTTAAAAATCACTGTTATTACAATTTGTGGCACAAAAAGGGGATTTTAGAAAAATGGTGTCTCAAAAAAGGAGTTTTTTTAAAGTTGCACATTTTTTCACGCATGTACAAGTAGTTATTCAAATAAATAGTTTAGTAATGATTTAGCGTTGCATTTCTATGGCTGTGCGAAATTAAAATCTAATATGGCTAAAAAAATGCTCGTGAAACTACAATTAAATTAGTATTTTCGGCGAAGAGCTCTTCAGATGAGTAAATAAGCTGTTACACAATATTCATCACCATTAGAACATTTATCCAAAACTTTTTTTGGAGATTATTAGTTACCAAGTGAGTATGTAGGTATATTTTTTTGTGTGCTGAGAATTGAATTTATTAACTTTCTTCCTCATGCAGAAATTTCATCAGATTTCTAAAACCTAAGTCTTTATTCATATCTACACGAACTTCCTTTTATTTTTCTCCGTCACTCCTCTAGGGAGCATATTGGTTTCCGCGAAGCATCCGTGGCTTTGTTTCAGTTTCTTTAATCAATTTGATCTTTCAAGCTAAGTAGATGATTAGTACGATGTAGCTTCCTCCATATGATTTTTGCGTAGTGATGAAGATCCTTGTTAATTGGTGGTGATCTTTACTTTAGCATTTGAATTTTTTCCCAGTAAGGTACTTACATAATTAATACAGAAATAATATATTTCCTGTGTAAAGAAGTGCGGAAAAGCATTTCTAAACTTAAAAAATGTAGAAAGAATTTAATAAAAAAAATTGATTTGCTTGAGAAATGCACACATATTTCAGATTTGGGTTACTTACATATATCTGTCATTTAAATGTATTGTGACAAAAATAAAAATGCCTAAATTTTGTAGTTATGTGCCACCCTATCAATGCCATACTTATTTGCGTATTTGGCAGCACTGCCAAATCGACCATCTTTACTTTACATTCGAATTAACGAATATAAAAATAGAAAATATGAGACATTTGTGGAATCTTCCAAACTGTAGGCAATTAGGTATGTAAAGAGTCTGCTTTACCCACAAATCAGTTAGTTATCGTTCGGCTGTCAATAAATAAAGTTGTGTTAAAGCGGAAATAAAAGTGTTGTATAAACAAGTATCAAGTGTTGTATTAAGTCAAACAGTATAACAGTCATATTGGAATAAATAAAAACTGTAAAACAACGAAATAAAGCGGTGTTTAATTTATTTTAACGCAATTTAAACGAACTCAAACGTTTAAAAAAGATTAAAACGTAACATTGGTGTCAGAGGTGGGATTGCGTACATAAAATAAAATAAACAATAAAAGAAAAAAAGAAAAAAATAAATAAATCAAACGGAGTAAAAATGAAATTCCAAGAATTAAAAGTGGACAGGCTCAGAAGGGAAATAAATAAATTAGAGCTGTCAACAACCGGTAACAAAACCGAACTACAAAAACGTCTGCCGCTACAACGAAAAGTAGTATAGACGTTATCTCGCTGCTGGCTAGAAAAAATGCAGGTACAGAGTAAAATGCTTTTGGCTGAGGTACGAGAAACATGTAGAGCTGAAATTCGAGAAACTTCTAGAGCTGATAATGAAAAGCTTATGGAAAAAATTAATGCTGTGGCGAATGCACAAGAAACTTCTAGAGCTGATAATGAAAAGCTTAAGGAAAAAATTAATGGTGTGGCGAATGCACAAGAAACTTCTAGCGTTGATAATCAAAAGCTTTTGTCTGAGGTAGGAGAAACTTCTAAACAACTTGAACGTAAATTTGAAGAAACAACTGAGCAATTGCGTGAAATATATGAGGCGGTAAGCAAGGTGGTAATTGCAATGGAGACAAGAATGTCAAACTTTGATAAAACTGTTAATGAAAAATTGAATGTAATGGAAGAAAAAATCAACAGTCTCCAGTCCCAGAAACCCGAACCAGTACGAATCATACCAGAAGTTTCCAGCAGAATACAGACACCTTGCTTTGATGGTAGTACACCTTTGGCGGTATTTAAATTTCAATTCGACACAGTAGTCAGTAAAAATATATGGAATGATGAAGACAAGGCTCTAGAACTAATTTTGGAGTTAAACGGTGCTGCAGCAGAAATTTTAGAAACCATGCCAGCCAGCTACAGAAACAACTACAACGACTTAATGGTGGCACTACAGCGTAAATTTCGTGGTGAGCACAAACGGGACTTGTACCGTATAGAATTAAGGTGCCGAATGCAAAAGGCTAATGAATCGTAACAAGCATTTGCAATAGAGGTCAAGAGGTTAGAACAGATTAGTTATTCAGGGGATACCCACCCATTAGTAGAGAAAATTAAGACCGAAGCATTCATGTGTGGTATAAGGGACCCTGGTATAAAGTATGCGGTGTGTGCTGCAACCTTTGCGGAGACCGTAGTGTTTTCACTAGCTCAGGAGACCGCTCAAGAGATATCTTAAGCCGCAGGTACATAAATCATAAAGCTTGAAAACTGTAACTATCAAAGAAGATTTCAATACAGCTATTAAAGAGGTGCTAGAGTGGGTTTTGGCTGAAAAGGAGCAAAGGGCAAAAGTGAGGTGCCAAATTTTTGGTAAGAGCGCTTATTTTCAGAGACATTGTAGCGCACTACTCAAAATTGCGTCATAAACTCCTTAATGAAAATGATGATGGCCCTATCGGCAAGTATTTTTACAATGATCAACGCAAGGGCTGTGATATCGGAAGATTCCCACGTAACATAAAGGTGGTCTCCGGAGTTGAAAGTGTGAATACGACAAACAAACAGCCGTTGATAAAACGGGTAATAAGACTAACGAGGCCATTATCAACATCCGACAAATACGTCTAGAGGCTAACGAGGTCTAGCCAACGGCTCAGAGAAAATACCCTGTACTGATAAGAATTATATCAGATAAGGAAAAAGACAGACGGCCTCCCAGTAAAGAAATATCAGCAGAGAGCCTTCTTATAAAGGCTTATTGGGTTCAATGGGATAGTTTAAAGTAGATTGATGGAACCTAGCGGAAGGCATCTTAGCATGGCAAAGACTGTAAAAGATTAAAACTGTATTGTTTGATTTTAGTAACACTGGTTTGTGTCAAGACTTTTTACTGTGTCACCCTGGCAATGTTGTACTTATTTGTGTATTTGGCAGCATTGCCGATTCGACGACCAACTTTGTGTGCTAAATTTGAAATTAACGGAAACCGAATTTTGTAGAAAGAACGAGAACATTCGGAAGTAATGTCAATTGTATATAAAAGGCGGCACCTTATGCATTAAGTTAGTTATCATTTTGCAGTCATAAACTGAAGTCGTGTTTTGTCGTAAATAAAAGTTTTGTATAAACGAATATTAAGATAAATAAGTTGGAGACTGTATAGTTATAATTGTAAACTATAAAAAATGAGAAAATAAAAACTATAAAACAACAACAAACATTTTAAAAAAGGTTAAAACGTAACAATATTCTATCCACTAAATGAAAAGGTTCGTGGCTTGACAAGTGCGGCGAGAATTGGAAATACGCCGCTTATTATTGTGGCTGATGCCAACGCACACCACATTGTTTGGGAAGTTCGGACATAAACGCAAGGGGTGAGTCTCTTTTTGATTTTATCCTTTGTAGTGGTTTAGGTTTAGGTATGAACACTAGCAGGGAACCTACCTTTGTAGTTTCGAATAGAAGGGAGGTTCTTGATGTGACCTTGGCCAGTTCCAGGCACTCAGATTGGGTAAGTGGATGGAGGGTTTCTGAAGAATGCTCCTTCTCTGACCATCGGTATACTGATTTCAAGATTGCAGTCAAGTCGCCTGGGACTAAGGTTTTTCAAAACAGGAGGAAGACGGACTGGGTTGAGCATCGCAACATCCTGTCCCGAACCATTCTCCGAATATAAATAGTTGCCGCGACATCGAGGCTTCTGTTAAGACCTTGATGGAAGCTTTCGATAGGGCAACGGATGAGGCATGCAACCACCATGGTGGAATTCCGATCTGGGCGACACACGTAGGGAAAGTCACCGGCTATTTAATGAGGCTATGAGGGGGGCAACTGGTCCATTTATAGATCCTCATGGAATAGATTTAAAAACCAGATTAGAAGAACAAAGCGCAAATCTTGGATATCCTTCTGCAGCAGTGTAGAAGGACACTCCGAGACGAGCCTATGAGGGAGCGTCACGTGGACAACTCACACGATCACAACGAGTACCACGTTCCAATTATGGAAAGTAGGATGAGGTTGGCGTGTGCAGTTTTGTCCCGTACAAATGCCCTGGCCCGGAAGGCATTATTCCTGCCGATCTTCAGAATAGCGCTGATTTGGTGATTCCTTGGCTGATGGTTATCTATAAGGCATGCTTGACATGGTCTTATGTTCCTGAGCCTTGGACCGTGTACAGGGTGGTATTTATTCCGAAGTGGAGTAAAACCTCCCACACGAGTCCAAAGGACTTCAGACCCATCAGCCTATCTTCTTTTCTTCTGAAGACTCTGGAAAGGTTGGTCGACTTGCATCTTCGCAGTACGATAGAACCTGACCTATTATCTGTGTCCAACATGCCTACACTAAGAGCAGATCTGTTGAGCCAATTAGGTCGGCTCTGGTGGCCCTGAATATTCATTAGTCTTTGGTAAGATTTATAGGAAGACTCCTGACCAAAAGGGTCATTGTATCCACTATGGGATCAGCTACCGTCTACATGGTGGCTGAAAGTGGCACTCCACAGGGGGTTCTGCACGCCTTGAGCTGGGGCTGTCGGACAGCGCGAAGTATCTGGGGATAATCCTGGATTCCAAGCTATTCTGGCTCCAAAATACACGTGCGAGGGCGAATGTTGCGCTGTACGCCTGTCGCCACCCACGTGCGGTGGGTTTGGGTGCTGCCTGAGTGTGTTTTTGTTGACGGTTCGGCGTGTTTAATTGACATTGATTTTCGAGTTGTATTTCGGTTTCGGTCGTGTTTATTTGGATTTGGTGACGGACTTTGCTGTGTTTATTGACTTCCTTTGGCTCTGTTTATTTTGACTTCTGATGAGTAGTTACATTTTGAATTTTATTATTATGCCTCCTGCGGGGAAACCCCGCAAGACGGAGAAGGGTGATGCCTCTGACGCTACGTCTGTGGCAGTCACTGATGAGGTGATGGGGTCCCCTCCACCTGCAAAGTCTCGTCTCCGTCATACGGAGAGCGAACTGAGCAGTTCGGGGTCTGAGGCTGAGGTTAAGGCGAATGGTGGCAAGGCGACCACCAAACGTTTTAAGTCTGCTGCTGTTGTTGATGCTGCTGCTGCTGCTGCTGATGTGGCTAAGAGCGGTGCTGATCGCGTTTCTGCTGTTGGTGCTGCTGCTGGTGGTGGTGCTGGTGGTGGTGCTGGTGGTGGTGCTGGTGGTGGTGCTGGTGGTGGTGTTGTTGGTAGTGCTGCTGGTGGTGCTGTTGGTGGTGTTGCTGGTGCTACGTCGGATGCTGCTGCTGCTGCTGCTATCTCTGATAGCTCTGCGGTTGGTGGTGGTTTCTCTCCTGCGTTTCCCCCGTTGTCATCTGTTAGCAGGGAGAGCAGACAGCGTAAAAGAGCTGTGGCTCCGGCTACCGCCTTTCCTTTTGGCTGTGATGCTGGTGTCACTGTAGCTGATGTCAAGGTTGTCACTGACAGTTTCCGTGAGGTGCTGTTCGGTGATGACCTGAGTGCGGGGACGATGAGCAGACTCATGAGCCAGGCTGGTAGGTATGAGGAGTTGGTAATGAGGCTGTTGGTAGACAACGAGCGGTTGAGGGGTAGGTTGGAATCCTCCAGTCTCCCAGGCCTGCTCAGTCGGTGACCACGGTGCCAGCTCCCGCTGCTAGGCCTGTTGCTCAGACTCCAACGATTGCTGCCGTTGTGAGGGCACAGGGTGTCGCGGTCCCCAGGCCTACAAAGAGTTCGGGACAAGAAGAAGGGCGCAACTTCCAGAGAGGTAGAGAGCAAGGTCGTCGAACAGGTCGGACCCACCCTTGGAGTTAGAGTGCACGACATGCGGCCGCTGAAGAGAACTAGTGGTGCGGTTATCCGTACACCTTCAGTGGCGGAGAGGTCGAAGATTGCCTCAAACAAAAAGTTTGAGGAAGTCGGCCTAGAGGTGACTGTCAGCGATAAGCTTGGTCCAAGGGTGGTAGTTGCCGGAGTGCACGCGGCGATCACTCCCGATGAATTTATGTCTGAGCTGTTCGAGATGAACCTGAAGGAGCGTATGAGCTATGAGGTGTTTAAGAAGAGTGTTCGTCTGGTAACCAGTCCCTGGAGGTCGGACCCTGCCGGACAGGTCAACGTTGTACTGGAGTGCAGTGAGCGTGTTGCGAACAAGCTTCTTGATGTCGGCAGGGTCTACGTGAAGTGGTTCAGCTTCAGGTTGGAGCCTCAGGATCCGATCCCGCACTACTACCGCTGCCTCGGTTTTGACCACCTGTTGCGTGAGTGCAGGATGGGGCAGGATGTGTGCAGAACGTGCGGGACGATGGGACATCTAGCCTCCCGTTGTGTTAACCCGGTGAGGTGCCGTAACTGCGAGATGAGGGGCCTGCCAGCGGACCATAGTATGCTGTCGTTTGCGTGTCCCACGTACTCGACGCTAGTTTTGCCCTGATCCACGAGCCGTACTTTTCGAATGGTGATGTTAGGAAGATTCCGGGGGGGATGCGCGTATTTACTGACGGTGTGGGAAAGGCCGCGATTATAGTTAAGGACAGCGACGTGGACTGTACGAAGTTAGTTGATAGCCAGCTTGGGGTATGTGTTGTATGTGTGAGGGTAAAAGGGTGGGTTGGGGAGATGTTTCTGGCTAGCATCTACTGTAGGCCTGGCGTTTCATTGGAACCCTATCTAGGGTTTATGGATACGGTACCACTCGCGGCGAGTAGTATTCCGGTTATCCTCTAACTAACAATATTCTAACAATTTTAAAGTCTTGTTAGAAATATGATCGTAAATATGCAAAGGCTTGCGATGGAATCAAAGATAAATAAGAGAATTTAAAAAAAGGGGACAAAAGTCGCACAAATTTAAATAAAGTGGCAAAATAAGGTGGGTTTGAAAAAGTACACAAAAAGTCGCTGGCCAGCAAAAAAGTTCCGAAATGCGACTTTAGTCGCACAAGCGGTAACCCTGCTGAAAACAGGAGACGTAGGTTTCAATACTACTCTGTCAAGGATCAAGTCAAGAATACAGGAAAAAGCTACGTTGATATCTTGAAAGCGGTGAGATTGACAGTGCTACCGAAGGAATATCCTAACGTAAATCTGACCCCCTCGGAGCTGACCGTTTTATAAGAAGCAATAATCTGCGAAAAAGCTAAGGGATGGACCCATAAGCTAAAGTTTGAGGGCATCCACTTTCGGCCGAGGCATGTGCTAGTCGAATGTATGGATGCAGAAACGGCATAGTGGCTGAAGATAACTGCTCCTAAGCTATCAATCTGGAAGAAAGCACCGCTGATGGTGTGCTCGGAGGACGAAATAGCTTCACCTTCTTCCTTCCAAGGAGCACAAACAACGGAGCACATATTGTCTCTGATAGGTACACAAAATGAGTAACTTCGTATGCCTCTGTGACGAGTCCTAAGGGCCAAGGATGAGGGAAGCGGTAAACTGATGACAGTTGGCATTGACGAGCAAAAGCCTTGGCATAGAGAAACAGAAAGACAACGTACAAGCCCTCTGAGAAGACTGAAGAAGAAGCGGAACCATAGGTATCCGAAGCAAAATCAACCAGTGTCGAAGAGGAGAGCAACCTTTAAATCTCCCAGTCACCGAATACCCCAGTGAAGAAGAGAAAAGAATGCTTCTCAGTCACAGCATTATGGGCCGTAGCCCACCTCAATAAATCTTCAATGGAGTATAAGGGATTAAGTGTGAAATTAACTCAGGTTAACGTCCATCACGCAAAAGGTGCCTCGGCTAGGGGTGTCCTTAATTCGAAATTTCCTATTTTTATAAACCCCCAGGCAGATTTTTATACTTTTGTAGAAAAGTAAGTATGTCAAATTTGGACCGAATCCGATAAAGTTTTATGGACCGGGAAACGACTTCACATATATGAATATGGGAAAACATCAATTTTTATACATTTGTCACTTTATAATCACGTCTATTCTTAATTTTCTTTAAAAAATTCTGGAAGACAAAATGTATTTCAATTTAATTTCTTCTTTTTCTTTACACTATTCCATATTATATAGGGAAGAGTGGGATAAAGTGGGATATGGGGCGAAGTGGGACATCTTAATATTTGACCATGTTTTAGAAAGAAAAAAACCTTTTTAGTTGTAATTTATTATATTATTAAGATTTACATATGCAATTTTAATTGTATTTGTGCTTTTATACTTCTTTTTGAGTCAAAGGAAAAAAATAAAAAAAAGTTTTAAAAGTGCTTCGTCGGTATATTTTTTTACTTTTAATATAGCCAGAGGTCATCTCATACGAGCCATCATTGATAGAAGCGACGCTGATTACTCTATTTCCCGGAAGAACTGGGAATTAGTGCGGAAGAAGCTGATGGGAGTGTTCTGGAGGGTCCTAAGGGAGACCGCAGGCCCTTCCCCTTAGTGTGATAATGCAGGATGGTATCGCGGGCGCCTTAAGCTTATGGCCTGCTCAAGCTAGCGATCGGTTTTGCTTCTAAAACAGGCGATCGCCCTTTTGAATGGCCTATGGGGTTCTAGACTCGATGTGTCTCTTGATGACATTCAACGTCGGCCTAGGGCCATTGCCAGAATCCTCGACAAACCATCCGATAAGAAGGAGATCCTGGATCTCATACGTTGTGGTAACCCTGACATTCCTTCACATGGTTGGAGGGTTGCCAGCGTCTCTGAATCAGATGGCTTTTACAGGAGGCAATTCTCCTCCTGAACAAGGAGTCTCTACCACCTTTACGTAGAAAGATGGAACGATCTACTACGGTTTCGAGTCGATCTTTCTACAAGTCTACCGGAGGACAGGGAAAAACCCGTTCAGGACTGGAAGGATCCTGCTCCGATGGATATACCTTGTGACGAGATCACTAGTTCTTTCGCTCAAAAAGATACACTCCTGTAGCCCGATTCGGTAACTTTTTTTACGATAATCGTATTGTTTTTAACAGCAAATGACAGAATTGTCGATTTTTGTATTCAGTAACTTTTATTTCAAGTTCGAGCCCAGCAGAGGACATGACGAAGAAAAAATTTAATTGAGGTTTCGAATGTTTAATAATAGAAAAAGGCTTCAACTTCTTCCCTCCAGACAACTCCATCTAAAAAAAATTAAAGAAATAAAGAAAAAAGCCCCTCAGACCCTTCCTGGCGTACCTCTGGCGATGATGACAAACATCAGACGAATAATCAGGAAAAACACGCCACCTAATGGGAAAAAATTACAATGCTAAAGTAAAGATCACCACCAATTAGCAAGGATCTTCACCACTACACAAAAAAATCGTATGGAGAAAGATACAGCGGATTAATCATCTAAAGCCAATATGCTCCCTAGAGGAGTGACGGAGAAAAGAAAAAAAACTTTTTTTACGATATTCGATATGGGTTTGTCGCAAGCTAACGGCAACCAATTTTTGTGTTGTGTATTTAATCTCAAAATCGTAAAATTTGTCGTAAAGTTGATTTTGTTCTACGGCTGCGACGCTGCTTTTGTTTGGGTGCACTGCTAGCCGTAATGAATAAAAAAAATTGTAGACATAAATAAAACTAATAAATAAACCATTAATTCAACTCATCTTATGCACAATTGCTAAAACATGTTTCTATACTTCCAAATTAATTTTTATGTTACAATTCTTCTTTGTGTTTTTCGTTTTTTAGACAAAGTTGCCAGTCGAAAAAGAGAGTTGCCGACTATCGCTTAAGTGTACGTAGTGAATCACATAATCGTTACTGTAAACGACTACTTTTGCGATTGTCGTATCGTTAAAAGTTACTGAATCTCACTACTGGGTGATCTTTTTGATCCAATGGACGAAGTGGTTGATGGACGCCCCCTTGAACTCTAACCAAGACGACGTCAACGTCACAGTCATACCAAAAGACAATAATGGTGAAGGTTAATCTGAGTTACCTTGGTAAGGTTAATTCTAAAGCAGCTTCAGCGACATCGGCTACGATTACTGGGCACTGGGTGGCTGGTGCGCACGCTAGGAGATTGGGTCTGTCGTTCAAGGACTACTGTATGGGTTGTCAAGATGTGGAAGAGGAGGAGACTATAGAGCATTTCTTGTGCCAGTGTCCAAGTCTTTCGTGTTTACTCCATTCAATTCTTTTCTCTCCTCTTACCCATAAGAAAAATATCATAATGTAGAACGAGAGCAACACTAGCCAGAAAAAGTCTGCGGACAAATCCAATATGTGTAAGATAAGGCAAAAAAATGGCACAACAAACGCTCTTAAGAATTTAAAATTAAGTTTTTTCAATAAATTTAGTTGCATAATTTTAATAAATATTAAACTTAAGTAAAAAAGTCAGGTTGTGTTAAAAAAATGGACAGAAAAAGTCTGCGTACAAAAGCGTTTGTACTTTCTTAAAATCTTATTTTTGGATATTTATAACAGAATTAACAATAAATTAGTGTTTAGTTGGATGGTCTGTTCTTTTTAGAACCTCAGACAATCTTTTTTGCAGAGAATGTACCAGTTTTGTGGTGACTTCCAGTGATATTTCTTCCCATTCTGTCGTCAAATCTTTTTTAGTATAGCTTATGACATTATACCATGATGGAGAATTTTTTCCCCTAAATAATCAGTGGGATTAAGATATGAAGACTGCCATGGGTAAGCAACTCTTTTTTGGAACATTATAAAGAATCTAAAGCTTCACAATATCGGCTGCGTGCTTAGAGTCGTTACCTTATTGAAATAAAAAACTGCTACCAAAACTCAGTTTCACTAAATTTTGCTTTCAGTTGTCCTTTAGAATGTCTAGGTAGGCTCTCTCGTCCATAGTTGACTCAATAACCTGTAAAATTCTTACTCCGTTAGCCGCTACCCCTGACCATTACACCTTCACCGCCATATTTGAGCGTGCCGCACAAATCAGCTTTATATAGTGCTGTACCTAATTTTTTCGGCACAATTTGACGATTTTTTATTCTGAAAAAACAATACTTACTCTCATCCAAAAACATAACCCTGTTCCAAAAATCTAACGGTTTATTTAAGGGCTATCTATCAAACAACACTCTTCTTTAACCCTTCTTAACACATGCTATACGAGCATGAAAACAGTTTCGACTTAAGATATTTCTGACATTATCATCACATATATTACTTTTCAATTTTAAATTAATGCTTTTAGCCACTTTTGAAGCTGCACAGAGTTGATGAGATATATCTTTTCTCTTGAAGTTAATTTTGGAGGACGGCCAAAAAGGTTTTTATACAAAGCCTCCAGTTTCTTTGGAAGAGTTGATGACTCTCTAGATAGAGAAGTGCATTCTCTCTACCTTTTCTACCACTTCTCTGAAGGTTTTTTTCTTGCTTCCTGCGAAAAACTATAATTTTTCTTTCGGAAAGATAAATTTTTTTCTTTTTGAACTCATTGCAAAAAAAAATTGTATTGCACAAATTGAAATCAATTTTCTTACAGCAAATACATAAATTGTCCAAAAATGCAAAGAAATTAACAGCTATAAATTAAAAACCAATGATTACACTGGTCTACAGCAAAAAACGCCTTTAAATAAAACTATATGGAATATAATGATTTTGATACGCTGAATTCAAATCTATTTTCAGTTTTTTTCTGTCTAGCTCAAATTTTGTTTATGGGCGTGACAAATTTTTCGCCCGAATATGGTAGTTATGTCAATATATTTCATCATAACTTGAAAACGACTTGTCCGATTTTAATGCAATTACCACCAAATGTTTAAGAAAGAAATTTCCTATAAATCAACTGAATAAAATATTTTTGTATTTTCGACAGTTTCGGAATTATTCGTAACTTAGTTGCGAAAAAAATTTTTACGCAAAATTTCTTTTTTAAATTCATCAAAAATTTTTCAGAATGAAAATTTTACATCATAAGCACTTAGGTTAAAGCTTAAAGTGTTGAGAATAAAATAAGATATAAATCATGAATATCGGTTAGCTATTGCTGATTTTATTCAATATTAATTGTAGATACCTAACTTTATTATGCCTTTATCTTGCAAAATTAGTGGAATTTTTTAAAATTTTATTTCCAAAAAGTTATAAAAAATTCTAAAAATATAAATTTTACATTTTAAGCATTAAAATTAAAGCCAGATATGTTGAAAGTAAAATAACCCATTAATAAAGGTGCATAACTTTGAGGAAAATGTGTAATACAACATAAAATAATGAAATGAAATGCCTGGTAGGAAAAATATGTTCGGATATATGATTTTTGTGCTTGTGTTTTCCACGCGTAACGGTCGTGCAGAAATAACAATCATGTTCGCGATTTTGTTGTTCACTTCATATCATTGGTTTCATAAATGGCATGATCTTGTTATTGCCGTCAAGCCAACCTCTTAAAACTTGTGCACAGGTATTACAACATATGGGATTTTTTACAGCCAATATTTGTTTCTTTCATCGATAGGAAATCCGAAATAATGTTTATAAGCATTCTTAATTTGGGAAGTTATTGTATGGCGTTGTGATTTTAAAGTTAATTCCCCACAGATGGAGCAAAACAAATCTGGAGAATTTTTGCAAGTCCAAGCCCATAACATTCTGTAATCTGAAACAAAAATTCATTATAAATAAGCTAACTGTATAAATTTTGTAAAACACCAAAATAAAATAATATAAATCGGAAATAGTCCTTAGAGCATTTTTCAATATTAACTTTTGGTTTTGATAAAATCAAATCTCAGATGGGATTTGTTTATTCGGTTTCGCAAATAAGTATTGAATGATGAAAAAAATTGTTTTATCCTTCTCAAAAATGCATTCTGTACCGGATTTTTTACCACAATAATAAAAAAATATTATTCCTAAAATATTTTTTACCTACCATAACCATAAAAAATCAACTCTTTACTTTGTCAAAGTTTGGCTATTTTATTTTCAACATATCTGGCTTTTTTATAACTTTTTAAAAATAAAAGAAAATGCATTTGCATTAAAATCGGTTAAGCCATTTTCAAGTTATGATGAAATATATTGACTTAACTACATAATGATTAAACTCATTCAATACAAATCATCAGTCGAAAACTGGGAGAAATTAGACAAGTGGGCATGGTACCTCCCATACAAACTAAATATTGATTACAATATATCTTCAGAACGGTTAAAGCTAAAGTTTCAATATTCTATTTCTAAGTGACTCCTTCGTGACTTCTTGGTCTGATTAAACTAATGATCAATAAAAATCATCAGTCAAAAATGGGCAGACTTGGAAAAGTATGCGTGGTACCTCCCATACAAATTAAATATAGATTTTTGTACTTGATTTTTTTGACTTTAGTCAATACAAATTAATAGTCAAAAAACGCGCGGAATCGGAAAAGAGGGCGTTGTAGCTTCCATGTAAACTAAATATTGATTTCTTTATATCTTAAAAACGGTACAGTAAAAAACGTCTTTAAATAAAACTTTATAGAATATAATGATTTTATCCGTTGAATTTAAATCCGTTTTTAGTTTTTTTCCATCGAGGTCAAATTTTTATTTATGGGCGTGGCAAAATATGGTATTTATGTCAATATATTTCATCATAACTTAAAAACGACTTGACCGATTAGTGATGTGGAATATACGCTCAAACTTTGTGAACAAATTTAAAGCGTATTCAACTGTTTATCTGTTGGAAATCGTTGTGGTTTTTGATGCTCCCGTATATGTCAGTAGTCTAAAAGAAGAAAAATAATATGTTCCGTTTGTTACCAAAAATGGAATCCAATCTCTATTGAGTAGAGAAACACTTATTAAACTAAATGTGCTAAACCAGGTATTGGATGTTAATCACATTCCGGAAAAGGAACAAAAACCATTTCTGATAATAAAATAGAAGGGGCATTGCTTCTTGATATTGTAGAACTTGTCTCCGGTCCCACCAAATGGATTTCTCCAATAGTTAATGCATTCAAAGAAAGTGGCGATAATTGTATTTGCGTAGACATAAGACGTGAAAATCTGGTCATTTTAAGTAAGAATTATGCCTTGTCATATTGAGTCATATATGACTAGATCGAAGTCTGTAAATGTATTTTCCAGACTAGACCTTAAGTATGCACGCCATTAGATAGAATCGAGAAATCACACGCTTAGTGGTTCAAAAGGATTTGATGGGATACCAGCGGTTAATGTTTGGTGTAAACTCTGCTCCTGAACTTTTTCAAAAAATTATGTATTTATTTATAAATATTATTACGTTTTTAGACTTTTTAAATCAAGCCAAATGTGGATGGAAAGCTAAAAAAACTAATATTTCTGAGACTTACAACTATTCCAAGCTCCGAAATCAAAAGATGAAGTGTGGAGCTTTTTAGGGTTAGTAACAAACATCGGTAAAAGAAAGTGAAATGGTGTAGTGCTTAGAGCGCACGCATAACATACCCAAGCGACCCAGGCTAGAGCCTCGGCAGTGGACATGACGAAAAAATTTAACTGTGGTTTCGAGAGTTTAACAAAGAGGATTCAACTTCCCTCCAGACAACTCCATCTAAAAAATAAAGAAGCCCCTTGATCTCCAGCTTAACTCTGGCGAATGATTTGAAAAAACGCCACCTACTGGTATAAAATTACAATGCTAAAGTAAAAATCACCACCAATTAGCAAGAATATTCACCACTACACAATAATTGGGCTACAGTGGGTTAATTAATGAAACTGAAACAAAGCAATCGATGCTTTGTGGAAAGCCAATATACTCCATAGAGAAGTGACGGTAAAAAAAAAACACACACACATTTTTAAATATTTTGCAGATATAACCCATCATTTCAGAATATTTTTCACGAAGGATGAAAAATTTGTATGCAGTCGAAGGCAAACTTAAGCTTTTTGCAAATTGAAAACTGTGCTAGCCGAAATTCCAAACCCCTCCAATTAGGAACACGAGTAATAGCCGACGCTAGCCTTGTGGGCCTGGAAGTAGTATTCTTACAATTTAATAATCTTTTGCAAGTAAGAGTTTACCTGCCTTTGAAAAGATATACTCACAAACTGAAAAAGAGTTTGGCCTTAGCATGGTCGGTAGAAAGATTTTTTTTTATTATTTAACGGTGTTGGATTTTGAGTTAGTAACTGACCACAAACCTCTGGAAACTATTTCCAAGCCAACATCAAAGCCTCTAGATTAATCGAAAGGTAGTTGCTTAGATTGCAGACTTTTAAATTTAAATTAATATAACGCGCTGGTAAAGAAAATATAGTATACTCGCTGTCTAGACTTTGTAAAATTTCAGATGAGTGTTCTTTTGATAGGACGCACAGTGTGTCGCCTAGTAAAAGCTATCTGGACAAAATTATTTGCTGGCGTATATTAATTTCAACTAGGTATTACTCAGAAATTTGCTTAATTGGCAGGAGATTATTGTATAACTTCTGCTCCATGCATAAGGAACTTGTGTACGGTGGAGGCATGTAATACCACAAATAGAAACTTAAATACAATGACCTTTTATCAACGTCACGTGTAATCCTAGCGTTGAAAAAATTTTAAGAAAAAAATCAGTACAAAAAAGTACAAACATGAAAAAATCAGTACATTTGCGTACTGATCTACACGTTACGCATACATCAGTACATTAAACAAAAATATTATTGAGCATGCAAGAAAAGGAGAAAGTGTACGCGAAATTTCAAAAATTGTTGGCAGAAGTCATTCAACTGTATCATGGATCAAAATGTTAATTTAAACATTTAAAAGAAAACTTGCCAAAAAGCGTGGATAAGCTTGCTCGGGATAACGGTTGGTACTTTTACCAACGACCAAAACACAAGGCCCATAAAGTAATATCTTGGCTGCTATATTATGTGCCACACGTCATGGAAACAGCACCCGAGCCCCGACATAAATCCTATTTAAAATTTGTGGGATTATCTCAATAAAAAAGTTCCGCTTCAGTCGGTTTCCAGCAAATCTGAGCTAAAAAGGGTTTTATTAGAAGAATGGGAAAAAATACCAGCTGGTTACTGCTCAAATTGAGCGAATCTATTCCTAAGAGACTCCAAGTGGTTATAAAACACAAGGGTCTGCACACAAAATATTGTTACGTTCTTACCTTTTTAAAAACGTGTATTTATGAGTTCGTAGATTGTAGTTAAAATAAACTAAATTTTGTGTTTGGTTTCAATTAAAAATCCTTTATTCAACACAGTTTTGTGCACCACCTTGTAACCTTTTTAATGGCAATAAAAATTTTTATTCTTAATTACTCTGTCTGTTTACAACTTTGTAAACAACAACACTTATTCGACAGTTCTTTCTTTCTAAAGATCATCCAACCCGATCATAGTTATAATTTAGGTTCGATCACTACCTTTTCAACCACAGGTTATCCACACTTAACTCTCTTTATTGAGTTAGCTCCAACTAAACTGGTTTTTACTTCACTGCTAGCTTCACGAGTTTACTCCTTATAAACTCTCTTCACACCAATAACACATTCACTGAGTTAATTTTACTTAAAACTAATTATTGTTCGCATCGATGTGCTTTTTATATGGCTGAGTAAACAATACATCGAAAGCTCTCGAGTAGTCTATAGAAGTATCTGAACTCACCCCATACGTCGAAAAGGTAATCCGGTTTACTACGAGGTCGCCGACTTGGTTTTTGTGTACAAAGGATCATTCCCTTTTCCAAAACCAACTGTAGATTTTACAACAGGGTTTTGAGACTGCACATAAGGCCGAAATGACGCAAAAGCGGCTCCCTAAAATTTAGCAACTGTAGTAGCCCTGATTCATTGGCTCGTGATGAGGCCAAATTTTAATATGGCTGTCGTGCGTACAATTGTTGATCACTGGTCAGAGTTACTTAAGACGAGGTTGAAAAAAATATAAAAAAATAATAAATTATTATTTCTAGAAGTCTAAACGTATTTTGAGATCTCGATATTAACAAAATTATTAGTAAAAACCACTACCGACCATAGGCACAAGTGATTTTTAGTGGTGTTCTAGTAGTCAGCATTAGAGTGCTGAAACATTTACAAAATTTTCATTCCTATTGCCAGCATCAATTAAAGTTAGAGAAAAATAATTTTTTTCACTTTTATAGCCAAATTCAACAGTTTTCTATCTTTAGAAAACATTTCCGATTGAAAATTGATTATTTTAAAGTAATTATTGACATTATTAATTCGGCATTTCTACTAATTTTTTGTTAAGAAAACAAGCATTTTTGTAAAGACCGAAAGACAGTCACTAATTAGAGGAAAATGCTGCCAAAAATACTTATCTGAACTCAAATTGTTATTAACAGATAGAAAGCTGAGAATATTTATAAATTTAATTTAGCTTTACTTTACTACATAATTACTTTTATTCTTAGTTATTTAAGTATAAATACATAAATTACTGACTACTGGTACATGCCGACCTTAAGTGCACTCACCCTATATGAGCGTGGCAACGACCAGTTGAAGCGAAACCGTCAAACCATGAAACCACACCTTTCCAACGCATGTATTGGTTTGTAAATCGGTTCAGTGGTTCTCGAATTAAAAAGTTATGAACATAGGACAACTTATTTTTATATCCATATATAGAATTAAACAATTTAAAAAAATTTAAATTTTGTTAAAGCCACAGCTCTTTAGGAGCATAAAAATCAGATAAAGATTTTTCATGTTGTTAGTGTTGTAATGTATGGGCTTATTTTCAAAGTTATAACGTCTTATAGTCTTTAACAGGTACGATAACGTAATGTATGCAAGAAAACGACATGAGCAGAATTTGTTGTTGGAATTCTCAAATGAAAATAAAATATTAATTTTTTTCTACTTCGCAAATATTTACTTGAAAAATTGTATATAAAATTGTGTAGTATATATATACTATACTATACTATATGTATATACAATTTTATATACAATTTTTCAAGTATATATATACTATATAGTATATAACACTATACTATATGTATAGTATATATAAACTATACATATAGTATGTATAGTATATATATTATACATATAGTATAGTGTATATATACTATATAGTATATATATACTTGATATATACTATATAGTATATATATAGTATACTATACTAGTATACATATATATAGTATATATATATATATATATATATATATATATATATATACATATAGTATACTATACTATATGTATAGTATATATATAGTATACTATACTATATGTATAGTATATATATACTATACTATATGCATAGTATATACATACTATACAATAGTATATATATACTATACAATTTTCCAAGTAAATGTATATTCTATACCGTCAATACAAAGCGCTTGGTCAGAGGCGGTCATTTAAATGATTTTGTATTTCGTACATAATAGCAAAGGTCAAAGTATTATAATGAAATAAAAGTTTCGTAGAAACAATAGCTCTATGTGTGATTTATTTAACTTTACTTTTGAAACCGAATATCAGTAATATTACATATATTAATATTAATGCTAAAATGATAAGAAGCTGAACAAAATTGGTTATCATTATAATAATACCTACATATCTTATCCTGACAAGATAACACGTATCCCTTTAATAAATTAAAGCTAGGGAAAACTTTCAAGTAATACTCATCTCTGAGGAAGTCATTCTATTCGTTAGCGTCAATGCTAAAAGAATTGCAATGAATAAATTATCAATCAGATCATCGTGTTAAATATGCCAAGGTTATATCTATTTGAACAGAGCTGCTAACACAACTATGAGTCAAATATTTACTAAATCTTTAAATTTGAATTAACCGCATTTGAATAATAGTCTGTGTGCCGCTGAGGTATGGTAGGTTAGATACCGCCTATCAACCAAGAGATCCTCGGTTCAATCCCAGGCCAAACCATCTGATAATTTTCAACAGCTGTTTTCACCTCATAGTATTGCTAGCGAGTTATGGGTATTTACGCTACGAAAAACTTCTCTAACGCATCTGCCGTTCGGAGCCGACGTTAAATTGTTGGTCCCATTCAATGAATCTAAAGATAGAATCGGGAGCAGCTCATTAATTGAGAAAAGTCCCCCTTGTTCTACTTGGGATGTCGCGAGAATTATGTGTGTATATGTGAATAGTAAGTCATAAAATGTACTAGAACATTCGAAACTAATGGTAATGGTATATATAAGACGTGGCACTCGCCTTAATCAGTCATAATTTTTCCTTCAAAGAATAAAGTCTTGTGAAAGGTGTGAGTAAAAGTGTTGAATAAATTTGTGTATTAAGAGTTAAGTTAAATAAGTTATACAAAAATAAGTAATTCGTTGTATTTTATTGCGCAATTTAAAAGAACTTAAACGTTTTAAAAAGGTTAAAACGTTACAGTATAGTATGTATATAACAGAGAACTTGAGAGAATCGAAAAAAAAGAACATAAGTTAGGTAGGAATCAGTACTATCCATTTTGGGTGGAGAGCTATGAATCATACAATTGCGTTTCAACAAAATACATTCATCTTTTTTAGGAACAAAGAATATGAGAACATTTGACCCGATAAATAAGTAATATTAATTATAAGCAATTTACCCTAGGTTAATTATATCTTTGACAGGGAAAATTATAATTCTTATGAGCAAGGAAAATGATAAGCATCACACTTGGTAAAAGTGTAATTAAGATATGAATTTCTTTTTTATTTTTATTATAATGTTTTTTAATTTTTATAATAAATGTTATCTTACGAATATTTAAATCTACATACGTACATGAAATATATAATTATTTTCCAACATGAAAAATTGTATTTAGTTAAACTTTGCAAAACTAAACTTTGAAATTTGAGAAATATTTTCTTATACAAATTACAATTATTTTGAAAGTTTTATTTTGGTTGACACACTTTTTAGCTCTTTAAATGCACACGTTTTTTGTATTAATATTTCCGATCTTTATTTTTGTTGTGTTTATTATTAGTTCGACAAATAATAAAATAAAAATACATACTTGATTAATCGTAAGGGTTTTTTTTAGTAAGATAATAGTTTATTTGAATAAAACAGAAAAAATGTATCTTAAAATGTATTTTATTATTTACGCTTTCTTCTGTTTACCTCCAATTTATTACTCACAATGTATGTTGTAACTATACTCATATTAATTGCTTTACAGGAACCAATGTTTAAGCCGGCAATTGCAATTTTTTTCCTTTAAGCACTTTGGTAATGTATAAGTAAAAGAAGTCACAGTACAGAATTGTTTGAACAATACCAGCAAATATCGCAATTAAATCATAGTGTGACTCGACAATATAGCGATATACCCAATTAAGCAAGTATAATGCACGATATGAGCCTAACGCAAATAAGTAATGGCTAGTAATAGATTCCGCCTCTCCAGTTTTGCTAACCATAAATAATTGTGGCAGAATAGCTACGGATTCCAAATATATAGAAAATGTCCACAATACCTCCATAACGGTAAACTCATGGTTGATTAAAAGAGACAATAAAACACACGGCACCAAAAGAAACTCCAAACGGAACGAGTCGTGGTTATGGTCATATGTTGCCTTAAACTTTACGTACATAAGGTAAACTGTAGCTCCGGATGATGCCAAGAAAAGTACTTTCATTACCGAATTGTATAAACTCACATAAGTTGTAAACAAATCCAAATACCTCGTCAGATATACGAGCGCAAATAAAATTTGAGATTTGCCTGATATACCAGCACATGAGCGAGTTTTCCATATCTTTAAAAGCAATATAATAATTGCGAAGACGTGCGCCAAATCACCGGCAAGACGAAAAATATTCATTTTAATTCTGTCTTAATTTACTTATGACGTGACGTTACAGAGAATATGTGTCAATACACCGACCACAGAGGTTACCAAATTCAGTGATTACTTTTCTTTTCGCAATTTGTAGTGCATAGGCAAAAATCTATAAATTACAAAGAAAAACTAATAAATTATTTATCAAGCACCACTTTCCTTCTAAAATAATTAAAATTTACATTTTTTGTCAAATGAAAGCTTTTCTCTTCACTTCGATAATAATTTTAATTGTATGTGAGCAAATGTCATCACAAAGCAAAGAACAAAAAGACAAGCGAAAATCAAGAATAAACAATCCAATACCGATGAAAGTGACGTGGCTGCTAATAAATTCCTTAAAAAGCAGCACAGTTTTGTTTTACAGAGTTGCCGTGATCAGCAATAATAGGATACACAGCGAAAAATATTACAGGCTACACGCTTAAGTATTGCCCTTAAATTTTTTACATTTATACTTATTTTTATTAGTGAGTTTTAACTAACAATTTCAAAAATTCAAGCAAACTTGCTTTCATTTGTAGCTGTTTTATTGAAAATCGCATCTCAAGCACATAATTGTGAACATCACAGCTATCAATTTCAATAAATTTTAAATAGCAATATGAGCCAAGAAATTTAAAAAACCTTTAACACGTAGCTGCAGAGTTAGAGGTATAAAGTTTAGATTACATACATCTATCTATTTCAATTGCACAATTTATTTAAATTTTTTTTAGAATTTATAGAAATAGAAAAATCTATTGCAACTTCAGAATATTCTATTGCTAATAGCAACACAGAAAAAGAGTCTGAGTTCGACCTACGCAAGCAACAGCTGATATATAACTATGTGTCAAAATGATACTCCACTACTTTTTTTTGACTACAAATATATCTGACAAACGGTTAATTTGTTTACCATTTGCTTACTTCAGTATTGTATTATTTTTAAGCAACATTAACGTACTTATACAGTGTTGCATTCGTTTTCAAAATAAGACCACCTTGTTAAATTCGCCTTGCAAAAACAATTTAATATTAGCCTTCTAAAATAAGATAATAATGAACATTTTATGTTTCTTTAAAACTGTATTTAACAAAATAATAAAACAATTCTTGCAGTAACTAAAGTTATGTAATAAAAACGAGAGTTATTCTATACTTAAGGCGTCAAAATAACAAATTACTAATTTGATGACTTTATACACATAATTAATTTTGTTATATTTTATTGCTTTTATTAGTTTTTTAATATAAATTAATAAATCGTTCGAGAACAATAAAAATTCAAAGAGCATGACAGTCATTTGATTTTAAAATTAGATGTTTTATCCGAAATTTGATTTTACACATTTCGAAATATTAGAATATACGAAAATACCTAAAGAATCAATTAGTCCACACTTTAACAGGTATTATTATATTATATTACTATGTATATTGATCATATCATTAATTAAGAATTACATTTAAATTAATGATCTTTAATTTTATAATTGCTATAGCATTGACGTCATTCTGCATTATCATAAAAATGAATGCTATAGCATCCACGTCCACGAACGTGTTAATACCAATTATTTATTGGTTTAAATAGTAAAAGGTAAAATTAAAAGGATTTCAGTAACTTCAATTGATGTTCCTAAACTTGTAAAAAATTTCATATTGATGGTAAATATTTAAGAAAGACTTTGAAGAAAAAAGACTTTCAGAAAGAAAAGTACACAAAATTTCGCTTAACTAGAAAATTTCCTGGGGGATGGTCGGCCGAAAAAAATAAAAAATTTCCAACTACGGTGTAAAGAAAAATTCATCAAAAATTTATGTTAAAATATCAGAAGAAATGTACCTACATACATACATCAAATGTTTTCTGGAACAATATCTTATTTAGCTATGAAGTCAAATTTCATTTGTAGTCAGAAAAAATTCATAAAAATGAATGGAACCAAAAACGAAGTAGTTTCATATCAATATTTGATACCCACAGTGAAACCCGGATGAGTTTTTGATAAAAACGTGGGGATGTAAACATGTAAATATAAAGTTTGGTTTTCATATAAAGCACCATGAATGAAACAGATTGCTTAAACAAATAAATAAATTGGTAACCAATGTGAAAAAATTAGGCATGTAAAGGTCTTGATTCCCTTAATAAGACGACGATTCTAAGCACGGTACAAGCAAAGTTAAAGAATAGTTTCTCTTTCGCACTTCTAGCATCCTTCTTAATGCCCGAAATTAAACCCAAATGAGCGTTTTGATTAAAAATTCGAAAATGAAACACTATTTTTTAAGAATTGATGCGTAATATATAAAACACCTTTTTGTTTTTGTTGCGTAAATTGTGTTCAGTGAAACGTTGTTTGCTAATTTTTAAGAATTTTGTAAAGCCTCATAAAAAAATGCATTAATTCATCGTATATTAAGACTGACATAAAAACTGAATTGTAACAAATTAGGATATACATTTTAATTTGCCGTATCAATGCATGTAAAGTAGTAATAATTGTTATTCATATCAAATATATGTTTTTTTTAATGGTGTTAAAAATTTGGTAGATTTGTATAGATTTTAGTAAATGTTTGAAAACATTTTGGTAGAATTAAAATTTTTGAAGTGGTAACACTAGCTATAAGCACATAGACGACAGCGAACAGCCGCCAGCAAGATGGCGGAATTAAAATACGTTTATATGGTAATGAATATTTTGACGGCAACTCGACAAAAGCCTAGACAACAAACTTTGGTGCTGCTGCCCAACTTTTCTTTGGCAGCGAAATACAAATTGGTAATGCCAATGCAAATAAATAAAAACGATTTCAAAGAATTCGTTTTTTATTTCACAGAGATAACAGTACAAAATGTATATATATTGATTTGTTTCATCTTATAATACTATTTATAAATACAAAATGAATATATGTATTGCGTTTATTTATATTTATCATGGTGAAACTAAATAAGGTGAAGTTGTCTGTACAGCAACTAATTTTTGTACAAAGACAACAAGCAATATTTTTTCATTGTATGGTAGATTTCAAAAAACTTCCATATAAAAAAAACATAAACAAAAATTGTATATAGTTAACACTTGTAAATTAGAAATATTTTCTTTTGTTGATAATTGTAATTTTCAAATATTAAGTTTTTTGGACGTTTTTCAATTATGCACATTAAATATTTAGACATATTTATAAATATATTATTTTTGACGTGTTTTGAAGCATGCTTTTTGTAATGAGATATAGTTTAACGATATTCTTGAATAGTTCTTTTTATTAAGTCTCTGCTGTGTAAGAATCATAATAAACAAAAAAAAGTCAACCGGACACGATTGCCGTTGACAATTTCGAAAGTCTCATAAAAAGGTATTTAAGAAAAAAAAGGGTCACAGGAAGAATATTTTAAAGTAAATATGGTCAAGTTTTTTGTGAACAAAAAATAAGATTTATTTCAATTAATAATAAAAACTTGGAGTCCATTCTTACAGCTCCGATTCGAGCAAATTGAAAAAGTAAAGGATGGATTCGCAAGTTTATATTTTAAGTTTGTTTGTAAGTTTATTTTTAATCAATGATAGTTCTGATAAATTCTTTCAGTGGAAGCACTACTATGATGCAAAGTAAATGTATATGTAACGAATTCATATAAATTTAAATATGCACTCCGATGAAAATTGGATTTTACACAGAACTACAACCTATATTAAGAGGTTAGGTAAGGTGGTGGACCCCCCTAAAGGGAAGAAGTCCCACTTAGGCCAGATATTTGACTCATTGTGATGCCAATGCATAAATGCCAACCCAGGGTTCAAAGAGTTTCCATAGAAAATCCTGGAGAGTTCAAACAAAGATGACAAAAAGGAGGCAGCAAGAGCTGGACATTGACACATAAGGTGAAAGACAGTCTCCTCCTCCTCTTCGAAACCACAACTCCTGCAAAATCATTCGAGGGAATGCCGTCTATAGGCATGCCTCCCTATTAGACAGTGGCCAGTGAGAACCGCAATGGTAGGGTGTATGGCCACCCGACTTAGGGAGAGAACACATTTAGTCCTCTGTTGGTCGAGATTGGTTCAGCAGAGCTTGGCGATATCACACGTACCCCTATGTTGCCAACGATATTGAGTGTCGACATCAACTGACCGGAGAATATCCAGCTTAACCAAGGCAATCGGGACACCTTGTTCGAAAGTATCGAGCTCAGCACCCATCCTGGCCAATTCGTCAGCAACGCAATTCCGGGCGATATTCCTGTGTTCCGGAACCCATATAAGAGTTACCTTCGAATGAACCGAGATTTGCATAAGAAACCTGCGGCATTCGTGGATTAGGATAAACGTCGACAGAAGATTCTCAGAGAGAATCACCCCGTCCAACAAGCATTACACGGTATGGCTATGATTTCTGCCTGAAACACACTGCAATAATAATCAGACAACCTATAATACAATCTTATGTCAGAATTTCTTACGAATATACCATATTCCACTCTGCCCCGCATCCTAGAGCTGTGGGTATATACCTCAAGGGCATTCTGAGGGAACTCCCGTCCATCAGACCAGAATTTAACATATACCAGTATATCAACGTGAAATCTCCTATCATGTAATCGATCCGAAGATATCTGAAATCCATAATAATCGCAGAATGAGCTAAGTCTAGAAATTGGTCAGAAGTTAGCAGCACTTAGCCTTACCGCTACCAACATAGCCTTCTGCTTGAGAAGAAAGTCGGTGGGGAGCCAGTTAAGCATAGCAAATAAGGTCTTGGTTGAAGTAGATAGGAGTGCATTGGTGATCAGGACAGCAGCTTGTCTGCGCACCCTGTCTATCACTTTACAGTACCATTGATATCTACACACCACCCGGCAGATATGAGCACCGTAAAGTAGAGTTGGTCCTACCACGGCGAGTAGGTTATGGCAGGTCTAAGACACCATATTCTACCCACGGCTCTTTTACAAGTGTTAAGCGCTTCGCCTTCTTCACCCTACCCATTAGCTTGGTAAAGTAAGCTTGGGGTCAAGAATAACCTCTAAATACTTTACCTTTCTAGACAGAGAGAGTTGAACACCACCAAGTCTCGGCATATTAAATACAGGTATCTTGTATCGTCCGGTAAAGAGCATCAACTCCGTTTTGTGGGTGTTGACGCTTAAGCCGCACGACAAGGACCATTCCATAACAAGTTTAAGGGCCTGATTACACCTCGATGAGAGGTTATGCGGATCGATACCTGACACTTAAATGGCCAGGCCATCCGCATAACCAAAGACTCTAAAACCACATCGTTGCAGATTCCCCAACAGCCCCTCTACAACGATGCTCCACAGCAAAGGACCCCACCTCGTGGGGTTCCTCTATTCACTGCCCTCTCAACAATTCAGCCTCGCCAATGGAGGCTGTAATAAGCCTCTCAGTCAAAAGACCCTGAACAAACTTCACACATTCGCTCACATTACGCGCTCTGAGAGCTCCCACAATCGCCGTCGAATGGACTTTGTTGAAAGCCCCCCCGTCGATAAATGCAGCCAGAGAATAAAGTTTACTCTCCAAAGCCTTCTCAACACAGCCTGCTAAGGAACTCAGTGCAGTCTCAGTCGACCGACCCTTTGTGTAGGCATGTGCACTATTGGGAAGCGCAGGTAAGTATTTGGACCGTATTTCGTTGTCCAGAATCCTCTTATAGGTCTGAGATCCTTCGTGGTGGAAATAGAGGGTTTTCCCGTTTTGGGAATAAAATCAACCATCGCCTCCCGCCACCTATTTAGGATATAAGAGTACTGAAGACAAGCATAATAAATTCCCCGCAGCCAAGGAATCACCATATCAGATGTCTCTTGAAGGTCAGCAGGTATGATTCCATCAGTACCGGGTGATTTATATCTTTTAAGAGTCGATTACCCATTGAAGATTGCCATAGCCCAAGTAAGAGTAACCTGCTGTGTAGTTGCATCCACTCTAGGGGAGTTGCAATGACTTTCACAATTACCCACAAAATGTACTTCAAGGAGTACTTTGAAGGTCTCCTCATTAGAAGTAGTCCAGGAATTATCTCCAGACCGTATAGACCCCACAACATAGCCGGTCCCCATGAGAAGTCTTCCAGCCTCACTCCTCAATTTCACCTTAAAAGTACCTCCATGAACGTCTCTTCGGCCTACTTATCATTCCCTTAAACTTCCGTAGTTTAAACTTATAAACAGTCCAGTCATTCGTCACCTTAGCCTCGTTAAGCACCCTTCGGCACTCGCACCTCAAGGCTGCTATCTCAGGACTTCATCACTGAGGCTTAGCTTTGCCTCTTGGGATTTTCCCTCTGAAGTCCTTATTGGTGGCTGCCCTTTAGGTATCTGTCAGTCTATCCACCGTCCTGTTCAAACTAGCCACGTCATGGATGACAGGTAGATCACACAATCTCGTGGAAAAAACTAACCTAAAGATTCCCCAGTCAATGTTCCGCCTATTACGGCAGGGTCCGCTAACCCCTGCGGACCCCTCCAAAGGCATACGTTATGTATGCATGGTCAGACAAGGAACAGTCGTCAGAGACTCTCCAGTCCAGAAAACACTCTATGAAAGTCGCTCACCAGCGTAATGTCAATAACCTCCCTCCGTACAGAATTATAGAACGTGGGTTCGTTACCAGAGTTCAAAATAGACAAGTTACATTGCAGAAGAAATTCAAAACTTGACTAATCTCTTTCATTAGTATCAGAACTACACCACATCAAGTGAAGGGCATTCGCATCGGCACCAATCAGAACTGGCATTCTCTTCAGCTTCGGCTCCGCCATAAATCGCCTTAAGCAATCGTTAGGCGGAAACGAGTCCTTACATGGCATGTAGCAGGAAATCATCCAATATGGCTGCCCGTTAGGTGTCACTGCTATCGCTGTTATATCATTATTGCTAAAATAATAAGAAAGAAATTATTAATGTTATTCTTTACCAAGATACAGGCTCTCTTCTTACCCATGCCGGGAGTCCAAGGATCTTACTGTGGTTAACCCATGGTTACTGGACCAGAATAATATCCCTCCATTACAGAATCGGAGAAGTGCTGCAGAAGCAGCCCTTGAGTGGTGAAGATTAATCTGTAATACAAATACAACAACACAAAGCTGAGAAAGACCTTCTTGAATGATCGAAGCAAATCCGATTCGACCACCTTCCAATTAGCTGGAGTGATGGTTCAATCAGCATGGCTTCGATCGATAACAATGTAGACCAAGGCGTCTTTCGCAACCGCTCCTCTGACAGCTGGTTGGGTGGAATGGTGTCCAGCCTAGACATAATTCGGAGTGCGGCTCTCCGATTTCTGTACCGCCTCGTCTGCTCTATTCCGACCGAAGAGGGAGGGCCCTTGACAGCAGTAGCTTTATTGCCTTTAACCTTAGCAATTCCACTACTCTGCGAAGGGGCACCTTGTACACCACTGCAAGAGTGTGAAACGAGGGTAGGCCGGGCCACAAGTGTGGGTCTTTCCCTAGAAGGCCCCCCTTGAGGCTGAGGCATCTTGTTCGAAGAAGACCTCCTTGAGGGTTGACCGTCTCATTCGAAACAGAAGGCCCCCTGAAGAGCTAGGCATTGAAACAGGGTTTAGTTTGGTATCACAGGCAGTCTGAAAAAAATTTGTGTTTCGTTCGTTATTAGTTTTTAAAAAATAATTCATTTTTGATTCCACGAGTGTGGAGGAATATATGTCGACCAGGTCATACTTATTTACCAAGGTGACCAGGTATCGGTGAATAATAATATAAATATACGCGAAAAATAAAACAAAAATATATCTGCTTTGGTATAACATATTCTTTCAGTTTAAAGCAAAATAAGAAATTCAATTTTCTGCACACAGAAAAAAAAGTATGCATACTCTGCAGTATTAAGTAACTAATTATCCTCAAAATTGTTATTGTTTATTTACATTTTACAGAGCCATATATACTAATTAAATTTGCTTTTCACTTAAAATAATTTTTTTTGTTAGTTTCACTGGAATTATTGTGATATCCTTTAGCAAAAGCAGTCTTAGAGCCTTGTTTGTTTTTAACTCCTCTTTTTTGTACTAGGTGATCAAGTTTATCCAATAAATTGTCTGTGGGGCTTATGTCAGGTGTCTAATAAGTAGAATGAAGCCGACTGGGAGCGTTCTATAATAACCAATTTTTTAAAATGCTTACTGTATGCTTTGTATTATTGCCTTGTTGGAAGTACCAGCTTTCAAAAACACTTATTTTGTTCACAGATTGCCTCGAATCATATGTATATAGGGATGGCTCGCTAAACTACAAAATTAAATGGAAATCTACAAAACAAAATACATAAAAGCTTCTCGCTGTCAAAACTTAAGCCGAAACACATAAGTAAACCATGGCATACTCACAGTTGATCATCAGCTCATTTTACACAATTGTCAAGCTTTATATGACAAAAAATAGTTATGCATAGAAATGACAGTTGCATAAAAGTCAGTTGTTGTAATAATCATATCGAATACAATTTTTATATACGTTTACAAAACTCATATATGTTGTGTATATACATATACAAAATATATAAAAGCTAAGTGTAATGAGAATTTTCGTAACGAATTATGGAACTTTTACCCATTTTCAAAAAGGATCAAAAAGTGGCATATATTTTTCGTTAAAATGTTACAATGGGATAAATTAAAAAAGGATCATAAAAAGTGTCATTGGTATGAAAAATGATCAAAAGTGATACTTTAGTGTCACAACGGCAAAGCTGCAGCCGGACAAACAATTTCGCCTTACGTAATTTCACCATGACTTATATATTGATAATAAAGAAGTTTTATAGCCTGTTTTTACACAGATGGGAACTATGCAAACAAGTACGTAAGCAAATAAGTTTTTGCACTGACTTTATTTTATTTCTTTTTAAAAGATCAATAAATAATGAACTCTAAAAATGAATAGTTTGATTTAATGTTGTTTTTTAAACTTTATAAATATAATAATATTTTAGAAAAAAATTAAACGTAACTGCAATCAAATATTGTTATGAAAATACACATCAGCGCCTTTAAAACTGTATTGTGGGATTATGGGTCATTTGGTAATTATGTGTCAAACATGTACTTATTTGCGTTATCTGGCAGCACTACCAATTCGACCATATTTACGTTACATTTAAATTAACGGATATAAAATAGAGGATATGACATTTCCGGAACTTTCCAAGCCGGAGAAAATTAGGTATATAAAAAGGCTGCTTTACCTACACGTCAGTTAGTTATCGTTTTGCTGTCATAAAATAAAGTTGTGCTTAAGTGGAAATTAAAATATTGTATAAATGAATATTAAGCTGTTGAATTAATATAAACCGTATAAAAGTTATAGTATAGTAAAAAAAAGCTGTAAACAACAATTAAGTGGTGTTTATTTTATTTTAACGCAATTTAAACGAACACAGACGTTTTCAAAAGGTTAAAAGGTAATAATATAATTGCATATTCATAATTAAAAGCTAAACGATTTTTGAAAAAGCCTTTAATAAAAACCCCAAATTAAATAGTTATTCCGCATTAGGGTTGCCATTTGAAATCAATACATAACGGAAAAAAGATCAGTGCATTTGATAAAAAATCAGTACACATTTTATTAAAAATAAAATACAAATATAACTAAACAAAAGCAAAATGTATTATATCTAAAGCAAATGATATCAGGCATATGACGACTGCACCTTTTGGGCGGCCAATCTTGTCCCTGAAGTTGAATTAACAGGTGCATATCTCGGAATCAATTTATCGTTAAATATCGATATCAATAAATGAAGTCTAGCACGAATCATTGTCATACACATTTTTAAACAAAAAATAGTTGGTCCACACTATGACAACTATCTCCATTGATCGTAACGCGAACTCTGGCTACATTTTTAAAGAAATAAGGTCCAATGATGCCACCAGAGCGTAATGTTAATTTTCCTTCTGAACATAATTTTGTGGTTCCAGAGTAAATTATCTGATTTCCACAGTAAATCTGGGCAATTTGATAGCGTTTTTCAAGCGCCAATCTATTCATAATTATTTGCAGAGTATAATGGGCATAAATGCCAAATAGCGAGCCCGAGATTTCTATCGAGTCAAAGAGTATTACCCTCTATAACTAAAATTTGGTTGAATAGTTCATTCATCCCTTTTTTTACTATTAGAATCTGAATTGAAAATAGTCAGATTTTCAAATTTTTATACATCATCAGACTGTTATATTCTCCCCTTATTTTTATGCGGTATAATACAACAGTACCTATATTATGCACAAAACCTAAGTAGGCTTCCTAGGTTTCTATTCGAAAGTTAATCTAAATCAACATTTTGCTAAATGACGGAGTATTATATTTCATTGATTTGATATTCCTTTGGCCAATAAGCTGAATTTATTTACTTAAAAAAACACACAAAACACTTTTTGGCATTTAGAGTTGACGTTTGCAAAATCTGCTCTTGTTATATTGTCTAATTTAATAATATTTTTACAGAATACTTAGCCAATACATTTATGATAAATCTTGAATGCTTGATTCTCCCATAAGTAAGTCCTACTGCAATTTTAAAATCAGTATATATTAGCTTACAAAGCTTGATTTGACATTTTGCCTAAACATAGATTTGGCTATGTATCACAGTGTAGTACACAAAACGCTACTGCGAACAGTTCCTTTTGCTCACTTTAGTTCGCTATCTTTTTGACATAAGAGCTTGGGTGTTTCAAAGAAAATAAAAACAAATTATATACTACAAAAAACTGTAAAAATAATTAAAGTACAAACATGAAAAAATCAATACATTTGCGTACTGATTTAGATGTTATATGTAAATCAGTAGATTAAACAAAAATCAGTACATGTACTGATAAAAACAGTACGTCTGGCACGCCTATTCCGCGTTTCAAATTCTTAAAGAAAGTAAACTCTTTAAAAGTTACTTGCGTTCTCAATAAATGGTTATTTCGAAAACTACATGCAATAAAAGTAAAAAATATACCTGCGAAAACTTTGGTCAATTGACTTCTCTCTGCCAGTTCGAAGTGGAATGAGAATGTCTTCAGTTGTAGTCAACTTTTCAACTCGATAAAATAAATTGTTTATTGTGTTAAAGTTGGTATTTTATTTTTTTGCTATGTTTACATTTTGTTCGATTCGTTTATTTGGTTGCGTATAATCTTTATTTTTTTAACTTATCTCTGATGCACTTGAATAATTTAAATAAATTTTGGTGCAAATTTTCTTAAGTGCAACTATGGTAGAGGCTGTGGAAACATTGCTATCAATGGATGACGAGTGTTGTAAAAAATCTAAAGCAAAATTTTAATTTCTATTTAATTTTTTTATTTATTTTATTTTAACTTAAATGTATTACTTGAAATTACTTTAACTTTAAATATCATGTATTTGTCCTATACGCCAATAAAAAATCGCCTAAAAGAAAAATCAAAATAAAGAATAAAAATCTGACAGCCAGCTGATCGAATTATTTCTGACAAAATAACAATAAAAGCAGATTTTATGACATTTTCTGATAGCATTTCAGATTCGAAAATGAAATCGATAACATTGTATTCTGTGACACCAAAATAATTTTTTTGTCGATTATAATTCTGATTCTGACAACAATCAGATTCCACAACATCCCTGATCGTTTTGGTTTATTGAAATTCCTAAGTACTTATCATTATTTATATTATTTTTAATAGCGTTCATATATTTCAGGAGTAATTGCTGTTACAAAATTCAATAAATATACTTCTATCATCTTTTTTGTTAAAATTTTAATGTTCGTAAATATTTACACCACGAATTTCAATATTAGCTGTTTTTACTGCTGCTGTCCTCAGATTATTTATAAAGCCGACAACATGGCAGTAAATGCTGTTGAGCGATATTCCGGTTTGCTGTTGTCATTCTCACTGCCGTCTATTTATTTATAGCATTACTATTTGCATCTATCTTAACAAATAAAACAAATTAATTTTATACTAAAAATACCTAAAAGAAATGTCAAAATATCAAAAAACAAAAATACCCTTCAAAATAAATATATAGTTTAGCTATTTAATTAATATTATGTTTCCACTAAAAGCAAAAGACCTTGTTTTGGGCAACACATGTTTTATACGCTTTCATTATGTTTATGAGTTTTTTTACATCGTAAAATCAATAAAAAGCAAAAAAAGAAAATAAAACATTAATACATCTTCAGTTTTTTTTTTTTTTACTTTTAAGAATTAACTTAATTTTTATTACTCAATATTCAGCGGTTATTGCGCTGTATCGCATCCTCAACTGATTCTAGGCATATTTCACGTAAATATTTCGGTGTTAAATGGCCGATACATAGAAGTCTGTAGCGCTATTCAGTAACTTTTTTTACTATAATCGCATTGTTTTTAACAGTAATCGACAGAATTGTCGATTTTGCTATTCAGTAACGTTTATTTGCGATATTAGTTTTAGAGTTGAGTTAATCAGCTTTTTAAAATGTTCGCTCTTTTTAGTTCAACTATCATGACTGAACTATGTCGTTCTTTTAGTTCGTTAGCTCAGAAAAACGTCAGATAAAGAAAACAAAAAGAGAAAGTCAAGGCGAATTCAAACCAGGTGACCTTGGCTCGCTACGTAAGCAACAGCTGGTGAGTAACTATATGTCAAAATGATATACCGTTATTTTAAATTTCAAGTTTTAGTGTTTAATATAAATTTTATATGCAAAATGCGTGTTTGTGGTGTATGTAAAAAAAAAAACTAATAAAGGAGAAGGAACTTTGTTCCGTGTTCCTAAAAATTTAAAAAAAAGAAGGAAGTGGAGAGAGATTTGCGGTAAAAAGTTCACTACATAAACATCAGTCTGTTCAGACCATTCCTTTCTTCAAGTATAATTTATTGAGGTGGGAAAGTAAACCTTATTTTTAATGCTGAACCAGTATTAAAAATAAGTGATAATAACATTTTGAGGTAGGCGACAAAGATTTTAAATTAAAGTAAGTAAATGTGTTATTAAACATGTTTTTATTTACATATTTTACCGTACCAAATATATACAAAAGTCAATATATACTTTGTATGGAAGGTTCCACTCCAACCTATCCAGTTTCGTTCACTTTTTGAGTGAGGGTTTATATTGACAACAAAGTTACTTGAACCAAATTTAGAAATTTTCACCGTTCTCTGTCAATTTTTAACAGAGGTATCACCTCATAACAGGCTATTAGTATAACGCTATGAAAAACATCTAATTGGGATATCGAGGTAATTATAAACGTATTATATATGCATATTTTTAGGAGTCAGTTCTCAACAGAACACACGTCGGACACATCAACTGATCTGAACTTTTGTTCCTGTGAAGGCGTTGGCTAGAGCACTCTAGGTTCATTTTGCGTAGTGGATGAAAAATTGTCTAAAGAACAAGGCACACAGGCAAAAACGAAAATTAATAGAATTCAAAAAATTCACAGTAAGTAAAATATTGATAAACCCGTAGCAAACTTTAAATTATAAAACTTTAAAAAACAGTTAATTAAATTTGGGAGCCTACGCAAAGAAAATGAGAGATAAAATACGTGCTTTAAGAACAGAAAATGACGAATCGCTCAGACAGATTCTGTCAAAGAAATAAAAGAATGATAACATCCGCAGCAACTCATTGGGACTGGAAGGATATTTCTAGCTCAATATGCTCACACGCATCAGGTCCAAGGGCTTACAACCACCTTTATAAGAAAGGCTTTCGGCTACCTCACAAGTCAACCCTTCAGCGCTGGTGTGCAGACGAATGATTTAACACTCGCTGAGAAGGTATATGTGCTCTCTTTCGATGAGATGAAGGTAGCGGACGTCTTCGAAGATGACCCGGTAGCCGATATTGTTAAAAAGCCAGCCAACTACGTCCAAGTTGCTATGGCGCGAGCACTGAAAAAATCGTGAAAGCACCCAGTGTTTAATGGTTTCGACTGTAAAATGACAAAAGAGCTTTTGGAGAGGCTTATAAGTGCCTTAAACAATGCCTGTTTTCCCGTAGTAGCAATAGTGTGTGATATGAGGCCCAGCAATCGTAAGTTGCTTAAAGACTCAGGCATTACCGCAGGTAAGTGTATAAAATATTACAGCACTTAACAAATTCTAATTAGTTTTAACAACTAATTAACTTTTTACACACAACTTCACTAACAACACAAAACTACGAGGATGAATCCTTTACATAAAATGTTGTTTCTACGCGTTCGTAAGAAAATAAACTGGTAATTATAGTCTTCGAATAAGTTTTAATATTAAAATTTCGAAACAAAACCTCTTTATTAATATGGATTTTACTTATATAGATACGTTTATAATATAAGCTAGTAATACACATGCACGTAAAATAGATGTGTACATTATTTAAATTAGAATTTAAATAGATTTTATAAGAAAAAAATCGGGTAATTATGAAGTATTCAAATAAGTTTTAAAATTAAGATTTAGAAACGAAGCCGTTTTATTAATATTGGTTTAGCTTAGTAAAACACATACACATAAAATTGATGAAATTAGTGAAGAAGTATTTTATAGTTAATCTTTTTCAATTCATTATTCTTAGGTAATCCCGGTTTCCAAGTCCAACTTGTGCGGACGAAAAATTGTTTTCGTTTTTTGACGCGCCATATTTGCTGAAGCTAATTAGGAATTATTTTCTAGATAGTAGCTTCGTATATAATGGTACTACACTGTCCTCGCGTACGATTGCAGATGTACTGGCACTTATATCAAAATCAGATTTGTCAATCACTTTTAAATTGACCGAAAAACACATATCTGTAAAAAGGGCAGGTAATTTATTATTTAGAAATAATTTAAGTGGCTTTTTACCAAAATTATATTAAAATACTTCTTAGGAAGGCAAAAAGTAAAATTGGCAGCTCAGCTGTTTTCAAACACGAAAGCTAATGCCATTATAAGATTCCATACCCATGGGATGGATATCTATATCACCATTGAGACTGCTGATTTTTTCAAACTCGTCAACAGTTGGTTTGATGTACTTAACTCCAAGCTGAATACATTAAACTCTCCCGGAAAGGTAAGATAACAAATCTAATGAATAATAAATTGATTTATAAAGAAATGGTTTGTCTAATAGAACCATATTGTCTTGCGTTGGAGTACCAAGACGGAATATAGGAAAAATTAAATAAAATAGTGGCTTCGCCAATTTTACCAGGAAAGAATATTTTAGAATTGTTCCAAAAAGTAGTTTTAATAACCAATTCCGCGCTGTCAATGCTCCAGAAATATGTGAAAAGATATGACATGCCATATTTAATCACAAATCGTTTAAACCAAGACGTGTTGGAGCACTTCTTCGGCGCCATTTGTAGTAAGGGTGGTTTGAACGATCACTCATCACCTACAGATTTTAAGTATAGATTAAGAAAATACATTCTAGGTATGTATAGAAATAATTTAAATTTCTTATAAGAAAACATTTTTTCTTCTTTGTGTTAGCAAAAAATACGGAACATTTAAACGGCAAACTAAACCACCCTGGACGAATCACAGCAAAATCCAGAAGCTGAAGGAACACAGGACATCGATATTGAAAATAAATCGCCAGAGTCAATAGAGGATGACGCATTGACCGATTTTAATTACGAAGACATTGGTATTCTTCAAGAAGACACTCTTGAATAAGTCTTTTGCTATATAATTAGGAAGCTTCATCTTGAAGAATTTTAAAGTCGCGAAGCCTCTTTTACTTTGGTCGACCAAGTTAGAGGATGTTCATTGACCAAGCCAAGCAACAATTTTATTCAGAGAGCAAAACAACTCGAATGATTTTCAACCAGTTAACAGCAATCAAATATTCCATCTCCAAAACCTGAAACAGCACCTTTTAGAAAGTAGTAAAGATATTGATGTCGGAAAACGTAAAAAAACGTTTCTACAAATGCTGTATTTACTTCCGCATACGTAATTTAAATAGGCGTCTAAAAGTGCAAAAGGCAAAGCAAAAAATTGTGGATATAAAAAAAAGCTGAAAATAAATCTAGTAAGTATATTTTAATTCAAACAGTATTTCACTTATAAATTTAATTTTTATTGTTTCAGATTTTAATTTCCTATTTTATTTTATCATCGGTCCTACTCAGGACCACCAAATCTGTCCTTTTCGGTTCTTTTCAGGACTACCAAATGGTTCTTAAAGAGATGATTTATTTTACTGAACTCTAAATTTTTAAAAATTAATTAGAAATTCCATATGTATATAACAAAAAACAACTCAAAAATGTTTAACCACATACTTTATGTTGCATAAAAAGCAGTTGCATGGGTACCATCAATGACAAAATCAAAGAACAATGAACGTGGTATGCCAGTTATATTCTTTCCTTATCAACTTTCACCTTTAAGGATCAAATAGGAAAGCAGCAAAAGTAAAATGTACTAGTATTTTATTTCTTATTTAGTAATATTAATATTGATTGATTGTGTAAATTTTATCTTATTTTTTACAACAAAACTGTAACTTAACATATTCCTAACAATCTTATTAAGCAAAAAATGTAAAGTTTTAAAAAATGTTAGCAAACAGACAGCATGCAACACATTTTATAACTTCGGCGAGTATTCCGTTTTACTGAGCCTTAAGCATACTTAAGCTCTTTAATTAAAATAATATCTATGTATTTCATAGTTTTAAGTAAACGTAATATATTTTATTGAAACTTTAGAACAATAATACAGTAAAATTATTAATTTTAAATCAATTTAATTTATATGGGTATGTTCTGTAAACTGAAAACTATTGAAATTAAAATCGCGTAAATTTTCAATTTAACAATTATTTAAACGTTTTTATAATCAAAGATGTTATTTTAGAGGTATATAAGCGAATTAATAGAAAAAAGTATAAAAATCTTATCATATTTGAAATTTCGTTCGATTTCAAAATCTCTCGATTATGGCTTACCGAACATACCAAATATGGTTATAAAATGAATTAAAAATTGGAATATGTAGAAAAAAGACTATATGCACATAACATGTTTTATTCAAATTCAAGAACGTTTCAAAAAACTTAACTTAAAAGTAAACGCGCATATAAGTGACAAAATCAAAGATTTTAAAAAGCCCCTAAAGCAATAACTCAATTTGCGCTTTTGTCCACTTAAGCTATTCTGCATGTGGCCACAGATATTAATAAACTATTTATTAATCAAAAAAAAAGAAAACGAAAAGAAAGTTTTAAAGAACTTTACTGCTGGTGGTGCCCATAATTTATCCAACTACTTTTTAATAAGTTTTAATTTCAACCCCCTCTCGCAATGTATACTTTCATTGTATCAGCACAAGCATGTAACACGGCCATAGCCGCCACTAAGCAAACAGCTTTCCTTTGAAGATCCGGTGTGGTGTCTTGTAGAATGTGTGAGTAGAAAACATGAGGCAACATTTGGCTGTATGAAAAGCTAGCAAGAAAACTTGCGAACCAAAAACTGAACATTGCAGGCTGGCATGTTTGATAGTTTTGTTAGGTTACCAGTAATACCAAATGACTCGGCTGTAGAAGCTCCTTTAAATAATATAAAATTTATATAAAAAAATAAGTTTACTTACCCATTTAAAAAGAAAACAAAATGTGTTAGTATATATTTTTGACACTCAGTCAGTCCATTTACTTTTTGCTTACTATAGTGTCGCATTATTTTGACACAACGTTAGTCTGTTTACAGTGTTGTATTCGTTTTCAAACCAAGACCACCTTAATTAATTCGCCTTGGAGAAAGTTTTGCTGTATTGAACAGTGTTACCAAAGTTTTAAATTTTTTTCTGACCAAATTTTAATGTAAAAGTAACCAAATTGGACAAAAAATAAGAAACAGTTTTAATCCCAACTATTTAACGTACAACTCAATTGAATTGTTAGATTTTTATAAATTCAAACGCCAAGGTAATGATTGCATTGGAAAAGAACCAAACTTTAAAAACTTTTTTAACGTGTTTCTAATGAAGTAAATTTTAATATTTTATTCTATTTTGTTATTAATGTACTAATTATGTTTTCCTTAACATTAACAGAAAAAATTTAAACTTTCAAACATCTGATGAGAGAATTCTCTTGTGCTTTGTACTGAAACAATATGCTGGCTTAACTAATGGACAATGAAAAAATTGATCAACGTTTGGAACACTATCGAAACCTACCACCGCTTATACCTTTTTTTAATTTGAAATGATTAAGAAGATTTTTATGATATTATAAAGATTTCGGATGGAATTCTGATTTCTGTAGTTTTAGAGTTAAAGCCAATATATTCATACCAATACCCTTGAAATGGGACGTTCATTTGAAAAATATATATACAGTAGCTAATAATTAAAATAAATAAAAAATGGAATAAACTAAGGAATTTGTGTTGCGTTGTTAATGGGTTTACATTTCATTTTTTTTTTAAATTTATATTTGTACCTTGTTTTCTGATTGTTTATTTTAATGACTAATATTTGGTACTATAAATCTAAGCAAATATATATGATGTTTAATGAAAACAAACATATTTCATTCAATATTGTTTAAGATAAAAATGTATTTTAATACCATATAACTATTTAAGTTTAAAACTTAAAAAAATAATCACTTTTTTGCATAATAATTTACTTGCTTACTATTTAAGTTTAAAACTTAAATAGTAAGCAAGTAAATTATTATGCAAAAAAGTGATTATTTTTTGTCAATTTTTTTACCACTGAGATTGTACCGCAAGATTTCAAGATGAACAGAATTTTAAAGAAAATCACTTGTAAAAAGTATTTTGATTGATAATAAAACTGAAATTAGAGAAAACTATTCTGCTAAGCATATCATATGTTGAGTTCCATCGAGTGAAAACATCTTGTTTTAATTTAAGCTCAGGAAACTGAATTTGTTTTTGTGTTTCACGTAATTTAATCATCCCCTGTGTGATCTTGTTGAAATATTCAACTATACTTTTCACTCTCGATACAGTGTCACTCACCTCTGTTAGTGCGAATTGTACTACCAGGTTCAAAGTATGGACAGAACAGCTGATTCCTCTCCACTGCCTTGAACGGATCGCTGCAGTTATATTTGAAGTATTATCACTCACTACTGCCGTTATTTTATTTTCGATGCCGATTTCATTTATAGTCCTTTTAATGAAATTTGACTGGTTATCAGCAGTATGTCATTCATCATACTTTTCAAATGCGATTAGAAACGATATAACGATATATCTTTATTAATATAATGGGCAGTTACAGCCAGGTAGCTATTGTTAGCTCTAGACGTTCATCCGTCGGTTGTTAAACATACCGCAGTAGCTGATAGCAGTTCAGATTTGACATGGCTTAGTAAATTTCCATATACTGTTTGCATGGTATTTTGGGACAGAGTTTTTCTTGTGGGAAGCGTATATCCAGGACACTTCGAGACACGCTCGAAAAGCTTTTTGAACTCCGGCTTTTCTACTATTAACTTAAAGAATGGTGCCCTTTTGCTATCATTTTTAAAACTTGCCTGAAAATTAATCTTACCTTCAGAATGGGAAAAATTGTGTGTTGTTTGTCTGTGGTTGGTGAGCTGACATTATATTTTGTTAAATTTGTGTGCTGCAAAACGGTTGATTGTCAGGAATTTCTAACAAGCTAACTTAAAGTGGCATTGAAGTCTGCTTTTCCAGATATAAAGGAGTAAGCGGATGTTCCGTTTTCATATGTCTGGATAGATTGCCATTAGAACCTCCTGCAATACTCAGACTTCTACTGCAATATTTGCATTTTGCTCTTTTGTCACCTTGGTCGATGAAGTGTGTCCACTTTTTTTTTATTTCTTGTATTTTCTTATAAGAGCTTTTACAACCACTAATTATTTCCGTTTGAAATAAATTTTTTTAAGAGTTCTTAGTTTTTTTTTCTTATGTCACATTTATTTCAATAGAAAACCCCTAATACATTATATGCAGGGTTGAATTGTTATGAAATCCGAAGGAAATTTATATTAATAAGTTGATGGATTTTATCAAACATAAGAAAAATAATTTAACTTCATCTACTGTTCTTTAAATGAATCAAATTTTTGTTAAAATATTTTCGTATTTTAAAAGTTCTACACTCTAATGCTATTTCTTTTTATATTACATCTTTATCAAAAAGAGAGATACAATTGCATTCTTGTTTTTTTTTTTTTGCGAAAAAAACATATAGCTTTAGAAGTACCAGTGCAATATATCCTTTCATATAGAAAGGAAAATCAATAAAGCATTTATTTGACAGTACTTTTTTAAACAGCTAATCAAATATGTAAATCGGGCTTTGTTTGTGCAAAATATTTTAATATATGACAGTAAGTACTCACTTTAAAAAAATCTGGATTCAGATTTGTCATATAAACACACGGAAAAGTATCTAGCTTTTTTAATCCATCCTTTTGTATCCCAAAATGACAACTGACGTTTTTTGCCTAAAAATTACGTTTTTTGCTATATGGATAATTGGCAGCTCTAAAAGTAATTGGAACTCTTTGTAGTTGAGACAACTAGCTAAAGATAAGGAAATATGCGCATGAATGTTTTAATGTATTATACTTATAAAAACCTTTATATATTTATTCTTTTTGCTATTTATATTATCTATTATGTATATTGTTACTTATATTATCTACGCTTGTAAGTACAATTATTTTGAAATATATTTTGAAATATACATGTATAATATGTATAATTCATACTAACCTATAACTTTTGCTACAGAGAAACACACGATTGGCAAATGCTTTTATTCGATTTTACAAAAAAAAAATATATATATTAATTTGAAACAATAAACATATTTAATATTTTATGTATGTATGCATATTTAATATTTTATGTTTACCAAAAAAATTTAAATACAAAAAAAAATATTAAAATTACCCCCATAACATTCCACATACAAACAGCCCATCGATGCTTGATAAATGTAACGTAACGTTGCCGTCAAATTCTATTTTCAACAGATTGGGACGTTACAGTTACGTTTCATTACGGTCAAGTAAGCACTTTCATAGCTTTTCAGGTAAGAAAAGCGATCAGCTGACGCGGCCACATTTTCGGCTTTACGTTTACGTTTGGCTAATTCTACCTTAACGCGTTTAGCGCGTTTGGTACTTAGAGACTTTCAACATTTTAAGGACGGCAAGTTACACAACACGCCTTAGAGACGGCACTAGAATCAGCTAATTGCTTAATTTTTTTCCGTTTACATTATTCTATTTGTAAAAATTGAGAGTGAAATATATTTAATTGAAGTGCTTTTTTGATGAATGAATTTCGTTTTTTAAGACAATTAAGCACGTGAAAGTTGACCGACTTTATGGAAATACACTATTTCAACATTTTTTGAAAGAAGCGTGCAACACACAACGCTCGTAACGCGAGTTGTGTACTTTCACATTGAAACTTACTGAATCGCGCTACTGGTGTCAATGCCCTAGCGAATGCTTGAGCATCATTGAGTTATTCATTTTCATCATATACGTACAGTGGCTCACAGCTTATTTCGTGTGCTTTCAAAATATAACTTTGAACGCTTACAACATTAAAACCAACTAACTAACTGAGGATGATATCAAAAAAACAATTTTTATATAAATACTTCTTTATTTAAATTAAAATTATGTATTCATGTGTTTATCTATTTGTAAGAGTAATTTCAAGAAAACTTAAAATATATAAAATATACAAGTAACAGCTTATTTCGTGAATTGTCAGCAGTCTTAGGAAAAACTTTAATGGAATATGGTTTAGTATTTGGAGTGAACTCTTTTTGCATAATTACATATTTAAGACGATTTTCCGTCGATGCAACAAGTTTTTGGGTAGCTTCGGGGAGAGTCTCTAACTAATCTACTTCTTCCGTATTCCCAAGTCCAAAATTGTCACAAACTTTCTATCATGTTTAAAGTGAGATAGAGTTTGAGGGAGGATTAGTAAGGTTTGGTCAGTTCTATATCAACCATGACTGCAAAATTTTTGATTTGTGTCGGCTCATTATCTTAGCAATACCGAAAACAATTGCATACACCCAAAGCATTGGCCACCGAATAACGCATTGGCCATATTCAACAAATTGTGTTATGTTTAAATACATATTTTTATCTATTGTGCCAACAATGTTGCCAACTCCATAGGTTTTGAATTTGTCTTATTGAAACCAAGGAGAATTTACTATGGGTGCGGACAATTGTGCAACATACAAAAACAGCGGGAAATTTGTTGCTTTATTTTGCTGGTGGAGATTGTCAAAAACACCTGATTGAAACGTCACGACGAAATAAAGAAGTAATAAATAAAAGATTTTAAGAACATATAAATATAAATTTGTAAATGAAAAAATGTTAAAATATTTGAAAAAAATAGCTACATATGTATATATACTTAGTAATTAAAAAGTAATAAAAATAAACGAGAAGTGTTTATCAAATTTTTAACACTTAATCAACACCATAAACTTCGCTGAAAACTGTATCTTTGCAAATATTTGACTCAAAATGAATAGAAAACAATATTCACCCCTATTCCGACTTTCGATTACGTCTCCGCATTCAGTTACCTTTCGATCGAAAATTGGTATTCCAAAAGAAAATCGAATCGAAAGGAAAAGAAGAAGAACATAGTGTTCTCAAAAGCATAGGAACGTATGAAATAGAAACAGAAAAATAAGCAAATTTTAATAAAAAGTAGTGCATGCACTAAACCACAAAATTTTTGTTTTTTCTTTATCTTTTTCATGCAAGTGGACAAGCGTAAATTAATATTTTTATTAAATTTTTGTTCACTTCGTATATTTTCATTTCGTGCTTAATAAAAATAAATAATATAATATGTTTTATTTGGCTATAAAAATTTTTTTTAACTAAAAAACAAGGATTAAGAAATCTCCGTCACAACTTTAACAATTTAAAAAAACGTAGTTGCGATCGTAACGCAGAATATGTACAATCAAAGAAAACTGAACGGAATCGAAACTCAGAATACCAAATTTGCCAAACGGAGAAAATTTCGATTCGAATCGAAAGTCAGGATAGGGGTGATTTTTTCTATCTGAAGGTGAAGTAACTAATATGACTTTAATACATTTTACCATTTTCCAGTCTAGTTTTATCTTTATGGTAACTCAAAATATATTTGATTCCATCATTATCTTTTACATATTTAACTTTGAATTGCCTTTAAAGGACTTGCGGATTCAAGACGAATGTAAATTTGTTTCCCGGTATACCACCCTCAGTGATAATTTTCAAAGCGCATTTTACAAAATAGCAATTGCGGGAAATTGAATTGGCTAAAAGTACATATATTGATTACCAAATTCAATACAATAGTTGCCCTTTATACTGTTACGAAAATAAAGTTGGGACTAAACTTCAGTTGCTATTCATAATCGAGTCATTAGATGATTTAATTTTTCTAGAAAACTCTGCAATTCAACAACAATATACAATTTTATTTCTGTAGATGTTTTGTTTCTTTATCCATTCACATCCTTATCAGGATTGTTTCGTAATTTGAATATTATCCATAATACCATGATATTGCAGTTTTTATTTTCATGTTCACACATACAGTGGTGGATACGAATTTAAGACACGACCAGCGTTGCCACTACTTCGAATTTTTTGTAACCAAATTACAATAAAAAGTAACCAAAAAATAACCAAAATTTTAAATTGTAATTTTAATACAAAAAACATGTTATATATGGAATTTATAGTAGTATTGACTGAATATAGACTAGTTAAAAAAAAAACTTGGTACAACAATTGATGACGCATATTCTCATATTTGTTCTAAACATTTTATTATACATTATATAACAAACTGCGCACAATAGAAAATATCGTTCTCTCATATGTTTAGTTATGATGAGGTTTTAAAATTTATTTGAGGACAATTTTAGCTCAGTTGCCTTTACTAACATATATCTTAATTAATCGTTAAATACCTGAAGCACATAATAGCGGTGAAGTGAAATATGTCCGCTATTTATTCTCACTTAGTCACTGAATGAAATAGTATAACCAATTCAGTTTTATTGCTTTGATTGCTTGCCAAAGCTTATCCTGAATATGTTCCACCGATTTCAACGTACGAGAGATTATTTATGCTGAAGTAAAGATTTGTCATGAAAAAGGAAGACCACCTTCGGAGACGATAAATAGAGGGCATTACTCTATGAAGATTATTTTCAAACTCAAAAAGCTACTCAAGATGGAAAAAATTGTAGCGGCAACACTCGGCCAAATGTTCCAAGATCAGTTGAAACTGTTTAGAAAATAGTTTAAGCCGCGTTATAATCCAGACCTTGCCCGTCAGACTACCATTTGTTTCGATCGGATTACCTTTCACTTTAGAGGAGACTATAAGAAATTGACTCGTTTTGTTAATGGTCTCAAAAAATTTGCAGTCATTTAATACGAATTCCATATGTTACCAGAAGGATGGGAAAGATCATATTCACAACAAAAGGCCAAAGTTTGCCAAAAATCCCGTTTTTAAAGTGATATACTCAATAAAAACCTGGGTAATAAATATTTAAAAAATCATTATCTTTATTTTTTACTTCGAGAAAAAGTAACCAAAATGGAAAAAAGTGCACATCTACACATAAGCGAAAAAAAGAAATTTGGTTAAAAATAACCAAAACGGCAACCCTAGAAACGACATTTCACTTATGTACAGGAGTGCCAGATAATTTTAATTAAAAATCGCCTATTTAAAAAATAAAATCGGCATTTAGATTTAAAAAAATCGGCAAATTAAAATTTTCCATTTCAAATACAATAACGATATTTTTATTAACAAAAGCTAACAAAATAGGCCAATGCAGCAATGTTTATAACATATAAGATAATAAAAAAAAATTAATGTGTGTGAAGATAAATTTAAATTTAACTAGCAAAGACGCAAACCAGATTTTTTAGCTCAGGCATTTTTTACGTTAACAGAGCACTGTTAACACTTTAACAGTAACTATAAATTAAAGTAAAAGAATTTATTACCAAAATATATATGCCTGGAATATGGAGGAATAGCACATCCTTGTTGGAATGGTGCTCCAGACCTTCTTTCGTAGATCAGCTTTGGAGCCAAAACTTTAAAAATTGTGGAATAGCAGAAAATGTATTTAGGAAAATTAATTTTTTAAATTATTCTTCTTGTGATTCATTGGTTATCTCCATTCCATGGGAAACTTAGAGATGGCAGGAATACCACACTATATGGGGAGAGTAGCCCAAGGGGTCTCTAATGAAACTGTGCTAGTGGCTGAAATAATTTTGGAATTGGAAAAATTTAATACATTTAAATACATACTATTCAACAATTTTTAAAGTTAGCAATGATGGACAATATTTGGATTTACTTGTCAATTCATTATCTTTCAAATAAAAAATCATTTTTGGAGCTAAAATATTAATTAATTTCTACCCCCAAAACATAAGTTATATTATCTTTTTTGTAAATATACCGTAAAAACCTTTAAATTAATTTTGTTATGCTGATTATACAAAAAAACTTAAAATCGTATCCGGATTTTTTATATAAAATACCCAATAAATCGTGGGTGGGATTAATTGTGGGTTATCAGAGCTAGCTTAAGTGACTTTATTAGAAATATTAAACTCCATAGAGCCAAAACTATGACATAATTCATCAAAATGAATTCTAAGATGCTTTTGCTCTGTTCTAGATTAGAAAGGATATGAAAATTGTTGCTAATTGATCGATTATCGCATTTTAAATATTCATACTTTACTTTGTCCGATTATGCATTAATTTTCAGTGTTCTCAAAAACTGTACATTTTACTAAAACAAATAAAGTTGACGTGTTTTTAGATTTCATTGAACAATCGACATTTTGGAGCAAAGATCGACAAATCGGCATTTTGATTTTTTTAAAGCAAAAAATTGGCACATAATATGGCAGGCCTGCTTATGTATATATTTTTGATAATTTCTACATCTTATCGAAAAAATTTTAGATCCATGTTACTTTTTCAAAGATCTTAGTAATGTTATGAAAAAAAATCACAATAGTTTGTTACCTATATTTTGTTAGGAATATTTATATGGTCATAAATTTAGGACATAGGGAAATTACAAGCTGATTTACTAAAGTGAAGCTCAGCTTCATAAAACAGTCCTAGTATTTGGTGAGAAATTCTTTATTTTGGATCACAGAAGCGCGTCTCCCGTGAAAGCTTCAACTGATGCCATACCATTCTTGATTTCTTCGCATAAATCGCGTTAATTTTTTGACTTTACCGCTTGTACATGCTCCTAGACATCATTACACCAGATCTCATTAGATAGAGAATCGGGGATTGAGCTGGCCACTTCAGAACAATGATATTGTTTTACTCTAAGCAACTATTCACTAGACTTGAAGTGTGCTTAGTCATTATAATGCAATAATTTCCCCTTTAGTATTAATCTTGTGAATGGCTCCCACACCATGCCAGGATAATGCTGCCCACACCATGACATTGCCATCACTATGCTTAACCGTTTTAAGAGTATGCTTTGGGTGAAAAAAATTTTTCAAAAATTTATTGAGACGTTCTCTTGAAAACGCATGTCAGAATTCAATATATTTTTTGAACACAAGTGGTTTACGTTGTGCAATACATCCACACAAGTTTTTCTCATTTAGGTGTCTTCTTATTGTCCTGGACAATATATTACTACCACAATCCGATGAAATCTCATTTTTAATTTTACTTGAGCTCGTGAAAGGTATTTTAACAGCTGCTTTATAACTTAAGCTATCCTCAGTGGGTGTAGTTTTTCGAGCTCTACGGGTGTTTAACATTTTTGGTGGTACTATGTGACTTGATGTTTTCCCATCAGTACTCATATTTTGGATCAGTTTTCGCTCGGCATCCGAACTTCAAGTACCTCTGGCCATTTCTAACTAAATATTTTGATGTATTCCAACATAAAATTGAATAAAACATTCATTACTTACCATTTGGCTTTAAAAAAAGACCAAAAAATCACTTAAATACCGGATATTTCTAAAGACTTCAACTCGCCAACGTACCTTTTTACAACGATATAATAAAAATAGCAACAAAATGTAAAAACAAACAAAACCACATAACGATACACATTCTTAACATTACAGGGTACATTGAAAAATAAACAATTTCTAATATGATACGGTAGGGTTGTAAAAATTATCATAACTAAGCTCGTTACATGCCGTGCCTAAAATTCGTGTCTACTATTGTACGTATTCATATATAAATATAATTATGCGTTGTCTTTTATTGTATAATATAAACGTACATACAAAAATCGAAGACAGATGGCCTTTAGGTGCTTGATTTATTTCTTATATTAAAATCAATAACAAAACGTTCCGTGAAACATAAAACCGGTACTTTTTCAAGTTCGAAAACAAAACCGATTGTCTGGGATTTCATGACGCCAAAATAATTTTTGTGTCGTTTTAAAATTCCGAAATTATTCGATTCTATGACACCCCCGAATGTATTCAAAAGCAGTTGTTTTAAAAATTAAGTGCATACATATGGTTCAATATGAAAATCAAGTTTTTTTTGTTTTTAATAAAAAGGAAAGAATGTAAATTTATAATTTTATTAAATTAATTCATATTATATGTACATATATTCATTTTTTATTTAATAAAAATATTTCAACCAAATAATTTTTGGGCTATAAAAAACAAAACTCCGTCACTAAATTAACTTAGTGAAAAAAAGTTAAAACCGTAATGCAGAATACACACAATCGAAAGGAAACGGAGAATTTTTCAATTCGAAATACAGAATAGAGGTGAATATCTTTCATTCATTTTAATGTATAAAAGATTACAAAATTAGTTGTATAATTCAACGAGAAACAAAATTTAATTTTACGGTACTACTAAAGTCACGAAAGAATTTAAAATTGTTTTATTTTCTTATTCATTTAAGATTATGCACTAAAATGCGTATTTTACTTGTACATAATTTGATTTAAACTTCTACTTTCTAATGGTTAATTTATGTGTTAACGCTAATAACCACCTCTACTTGGTGGTGGCGCTCCTCTTAGGATTCCTGGAGGAGGGCCTCTCATTGGTGGCGGAGCACCACGACCAATAGTCCCAGGCATTGGTGGTATTCCGCCAGGCATCATATTTGGTGGTGGACCTCCCATCATTGGAGCTCGAGGCACACCTCGTCCCATTGGTGCCATATGCTGTTGAGCAGGACCTCCAATGCCACGCACGGGACCTTGAAGTCCAGCTGGAACAGAAGATATATTAACTGGAACTCCCCTACCTGCAGCTCTTCCCATACCAGGACCGGGCGCTGCACCTGGTAACGGGACACGCGGCAAACCCTCCTCTGGTGGTGGTGGACCTTCAACAGTGAGGGAAACTATATTTTCGCCCCTTAATAAAACAAAACCTAAAACACGTTTCTCTTCCCTTTCTGGTACTTTAGCATTTTTGGAACGTATTTTTCTAAACTCTTCACAGTCGCCGAGAATTAAATTCATATGTTTATCAAAAGCCTTGAAAGTTCCAATAAATGTGCGGGAATCCTGAAGAATTATACGCACCCGGTAATTTAGGTGTTGTGCCATTTTATTATTTTTTCCGATTGTCTAAAAATATTTAGAAAGTAATTTAGTACTTAAAGATATCATCGCCAAATTTACTTACCATTTTGATATTCTTTTGAATTTATTATTTCCGCTAAAAGTAAAAAGAGAAAAACCACCTAATAAATTTTATTGCAACAAATTGTACCGACGCAAGATGTTTTCCAGGCGGACGTTTAGCACTTAGCTGAATAATGATGCCAGATTAAGAAAAACAGAAACAGTATTTGTAGAGGTCAATTAGATGTGTTTTACCATATTGCCATATTCTTAAAAGTAGCCATAACATAAGCATATATTAATGTCTTTGAGTTGTTTACCATAAACAGATGTTTTTCCTAAATTGTAGTAATAGTATGTGCCCATAAAGAATAAAAAATTTAGAATTTGTTCTTTAATATTATAATATTATATTTTAAATCAATTAAATTAAAGTGTTGAAGGCGTTGGCGAGGTGAGACCTATTAATATGGATTGGATTCAAAACAGCTTACATCCGAAAATCCTCTAAGAATTAAAAATATAAACGAACTAGGAAACAATTCATGCCGAATGGAGCTTATTGCCCACACTTCTGTAAGTTTTAAAAATTCTTCATTGCAATCAAATTAATTGAAATCTTTCGTAGGTTCATAGCATATGAAATTCCTTTGAAAATATTATCTTGGAGTTACAAAATTTAAAAAGCTATTACGAGAAACATTGTGTTGCAGACACGTGATGCCGATATATTTATGTAAACTTACGAAACAACAATATAAAGAAAAATCGTTAAGAATTAGCCTAATGTATAAGAAATATATAGTGAAGACACCAACAAAAATAACAACAATAATACAACAAATTTTACTGCGGAGTATGAATATGAGATTACAGATGTTATAACATAATATAGCCGGGTTAGGTTAGTGAACACAGCACCGACATAGTCATTCATTTTGGAGCCATCTATATACCAATTTAGGTCGAGGACCCTTTGGCGAAAAAATTTTGCTACTCTTATCACATGGATGAGAAGCAGTTTAAACCAATCAAGGCCTCCAAGATCGCTGTTGAACAAGTTCTCATTGCCTCAGTTATACCGAGACAGGCGAGTCCTTATACCCTGTCTAATTTATTCATGATGGTAGTTTTCTCAGCTTTTCTCCAACAAGATATCGCCGCATAAGTGATAATGGGCCGAATAACTGCGGTATATATTCATAGTGTTGTCGGCGACATAAAAATACATTATCATGATAACTAGCATCTTCTTGCAAAAGGTACAACTACCGTTATTAAGGGATTCACCCAGACCCCTTCCTGAGTGCACCAAATTGACACCTCGCCCAGGATCGTCATTAGCATAACCAATTACACTGACACCCGTATAAGCCAACATGGTGAGAAAGCCATCAACTACCACCGTCTATAACAATAAAGAAAGTAATCCACCCTGAGGACACCATCATAGTGGATTCCACCCCATCAAGAGACAAGCTGATGATCCGGCTCCTAAGCATGACCTAGCTTGTATTGTCAAAGGTCCCTGAATATCTAAGAAGGCACAAAGAGCCACTTCCCTATCACAGAAAGCTTTTTCAATACTGTCCAAAAGAGACAAAATGGCAACCCCTTACGTACGCGAACTAACTCGGATGAAGAGGACGTTCCACAAGACACCTTCGCTCTTATATAGACATCAATCAGTCTTTCATTCATCTTCAAAAGAAAAGATGAGGCTTACCTGCCTTTCGAATAAAAATAATCGTGACCTCTACCACGCTTGTAGGACGTAACCTAAACCAAAGCTTGCTTTAAAAATCGCTCTTTTGCAAAAGATCCCTGGAGCTCTGTAAGGTTTGAAGAAACCAATCGCCCACAAAATCATGTCCGGTGAATATTCTACCCGAAAGGCTCTTGACTCTTCTGGTGGCGCATGAAGAAGCGAAAATACCACGAATGTCAGAAAAATGTTTCCTTAATTGGTGATCCAAAGCCTCCCTTCTAAATCTAGTATAGGCTCCGGTTTCAGTACATAGGAACTCAATACCGTCAGGTAACTAGTCAATTCCCCTTTTCATACTTTCTCTGAAAGAGGATCAGTCCACCTTCCTTGAGAACACTAGATCATTATTGGTCCTAGCAACATTTAACAAATCAAATCTAATATTCATATGATCGCATAGGGATACCATGTCCGTATCACACAACTTGATATCCAGTACTTCCAATCTTACTGCGTTAACAAACATAGGTCTGATCCCTCTATTGGTCACAGCTACTTATTGCTAACTATGAAATTTAAAAATCACTTACCCTAAGCATTATTGTCCTTGGTGATCACTTGATAGGAATTTGCGTCACAGCCAATAATGTGATGGTTGTTAGCTTGACAAAATTCCATAAATTTCTGTACTTCCAAAGGTCGGACACATTTTACATGCCCGGGAAAGTAAACCGAGGCACACATTACCTTCTTAATACTTTCACCTTAGGCAAATCGCACACTGACAGCTACCATGTTCCTAGTGATGAATTTTGTAATGGTAATGAAGGTTAGCTTTGCATTTACCACAATAACTGCCGTGGCCTTAATAGGACAGGTAGATGTTTACATACGCATGGCTATAAAAGAACTAAAAAGAAATTTAAAGAAAGAAATAGAATCTACCTGAGGTATCGAGAGGTTCGAGAGCTTTCGATGTATGCTTACTCAGCCATATAAAAAGCACATCGATGCGAACAACGATCAGTTTAAGTAAAGTTAACTCAGAGAATGTGTTATTGGTGTGAAGGGAATTTATAAGAAGTAAACTCGTGAAGCTAGTAGTGAAGCAAAAACCAGTTTAGTTGGAGCTAACTCAGCAAAGAGAATTAAGTGTGGATAATCTCTGGTCGAGTAATTGTTGTTGTTGACAAAGTTGTAAACAGACAGAGTAACTAAGAATAAAAATTGTTATTGCCTGTAAAAAGATTACAAGCAGTGGTGCACATAACTGTGTTGAATAAAGGATTTTTAATTAAAACCAAACACAGAATTTATTTTATTTGAACTACCATCTACGAACTCATAAAAACACGTTTTTAAAAAGGTAAAAACGTAACAATATTAAATAGATGCATGAAACGCATCGTTCCTTTTTTGGTGTTTAAATCCATACTGGTTTATTATGCTCGGGTCATCAAGTCACTTGCAGGATTTCCCGGCGAGCAGCAGGAAGGTGAATTAATTGAAACTGGAGGACGCCTGGTATTTAGAGTTCGCATACTAGCGACCAAGTACACCTTGACCATTTCTCCCTCAGTGTATTCTGTTCCTCCTAAGATTAGGGGCCCGTTTATAAGGAGCGTGCACCGCATGATCAAGTTTCGACCCACAGTAAGTAGAGGCATGACCCTACTGAACTGCGAGCTGCGGTTACCGTCCTAAGACGGTAAAGATCACACTTTTGTATGCATTTTCAAATAGCAGGACTGTACTAAGTGATAAACCAACGGTTAACCTTAGCAGAGTTCCCCCAATTCACACACACAGCAAACCGTCAGCGTTGCTTACTTTTGACATAAACAAGCGTAAGTCTTAAGGAGGGACACGCTTCCCACACATTGGGCAAATCACAATAAGGGGGTGAACTAGAGTTCCTGAACATCAGCCACTGGAAGCAGTAAGAATCGTTCACTGACTTTACTCCACACCTGACCACCACCTTACATTCATACTTAATATGGAACTTTTTTATTAGTGGAGAATAACAATTAAAGTTTGTTATCTATTGACATCAGCCAAAAAGCGGGTATTACACAAAGCACACAGGGTAAAAGCCATCTATTTTCACATACTATATAACAATTATTGTGTGTTTTTCTGAAGACTGTATGTCGCTAAAAAGCAGATTCCACAATGTCATTCTGGAAGGACTGTTTTCAATGTTTGGATTTAAAACCGGATAGTGAAAAGGGGTACAAAATGATAACCAAAATTATAATTGAGATTATAATTAAGATAGGGGTAGCGAAGCACACCGGGCTTTAGCTAGTTATTTATAAAATTGATAAACTTATCGTGAACATAATTGAAAATTTTAAAGCATACATTAAAGTGAAATCAAAATTATATCAAACATATATTAATAATAATGTTACGAAAATAAAAATACAACACATCAGCGCTTTAAACTGTATTGGAAAATTTTGGTATATTTTTTTTAATTATGTATCACCTTGTCAATGCCGTACTTATTTGCGTATCTGGCAGCACTGCTGATTCAATTAACTTTGGGTAAAACCATCTTGCATGTTTAAAACTAACGGATAGAGGATATGAGAGCATTTGAGACATTTCCGGAACATTCCAAACCGTAGGTATATAAGGAGATTGCTTTGCCTACGCAATTAAGTTTTCATCTGACTTTCAATGAATAAAGTTGTGTTAAAGCGGAAATAAAAGTGTTGCATAAAAGAATATTAAGTGTTGTATTAAGACAAACAGTATAAAAGTTATAGTGGAATAAAAAAAATGTAAAACAACGAAATAAAGCGGTGCTTATTTTATTTCAATTTAAACGAACTCAAACGTTCTAAAGAGATTAAAACGTGCCAATAATATAATCATGATAATAAAAAAATAAATAAAAAAATATATATATATAATCAATTGATTGCGAATTCTATTCAAGAAGTAAATACAAGATTAAATATTCTGTTTTTTCATTTTAGTTTATTTTAACAAAAAATTTTGTAATATTTTTTTGTTTAAGGAAATTTCAAATGTAGTCATCAATATTTTTTCAACAGATGTCAAACCCTAGAGTGTATGTTGCGGTGTAGAATTCAGTGTCTGAAGAAATGTTTGCAGTTTTCCAACAATTATTTTTGCCTCTTTAGCGGTCACAATCAATTCAATTTCTTCAGTTTCTTCTTCCCGCTCGCTATTATATTGTGGATTCCTTACACTAGTAACAATGTCATCATCGGTAAGGAATACAGTAGAAGCAGGATTATCATCAAAATTCACGAAATCATTAAACTCTTCTGTTAAATTAAAATGGTTTTTTAAAACAAGTAATTCTTTTCTCTATCTTGGAGGCAAACATTTTCTGTAATCAAAATTTTTTGGCGCTCGACAAAAGTACAAGTCGCGAAACAGTTAACAATTGTTGATTTTTTGACACTTTCCCACGACTTGTGGACCATTCTGTCCCTTTATTGAGCATTTCAGGCTCTTTTCCAGATCGTTGATTAAAAGATTGGCAATTTCTTTGCAGTAATAGTGTTTACAATTTTTGATTATTCCCATCTTATGTGCAGTTATCGACAAAAAACAAAACTTTACGCTTGACTTTAGTCAAGTCGTCAAATTTTTGTAAGTAGTCCTATCGCTTCATCCAAACTTTTTCGTTCGCAGTGTAAATCACAAGTAAACTTTTTGTGTTTTTAAAACACCGTGGATTAGTTGATTTTCTGATTACAAGCAATTTTCTCTTCTTAGAGCATGGTGCCTAATTCTCGCATTCATATACGATCGAGTTCTTACTCTCTCTCATTCGTTATCGATTAAAATGTTTTGAAATTTCTAATGATGACATTCGATAGCGAGTGTTCATTCGAACGCAACCTTGCGAGATTTTATTTGTATGCGCGAAAGCTTTCGAAATGACATTTTTTATACAAAGGAGTAAAAGAACACAGAATGTAAGTGGATAAACTAATAAAAATTTAATAACTTAACTAGTTGCAGTATTTGTGGGTCAAAACTATCAAATAATAATTTAATGTACTATATTCAAATTTTATACAAAATGAATTTTTTTGACTCTTCATTGCCAATTCCTATGGTAACAATGTGTCTTATTTTGGATAATAATACATATTATATATGGATAATAATGTAAAATATATATAAATATATATATTATGTATGAATGTATATATTGTTACGAAAATCAAGCTTGGGAACAACTGTTGTTTGCTACATCGCTAAAATAAATAAGCAGAAGGTACAAAGGCAACTACGTGCAACAACACATATAGAAATATTGACAAATAAAAATAAACGGCGACGACAAGAATAGACACAGGAGAAAACATGTAATTGACAATAACAAACAACAACAAACAAGAAGAACTAAAAGAAGTAGATGTTTACATTCGCATGGCTTTATAAGGACTTAAAAGAAAGTAAAAGAAAGAAATGGAATCTACCTGAAATAACTAGATGTTCGAGAGCTTTTGAAGTATTGTTTACTCAGCCATTTAAAGAGAACATCAATGCGGACAGAAATCAGTTTATGTGTAGTAAGCTCATCCAACAAGTTTATTGGTTTAAACTCAGCGAGTAGAGTTTATTGATTTGAACACAAGTTGTAACGACCAGTTTAATTGGAGCTAACTCAGTAAAGAGAGTTAAGTGTGGATAGCTATGGTTGAAAAAGTTGTTATAGAATGCAAGTTGTAATAACGATCGTGTTGGAAGATCTTTAGGTAGAAAGATCTGCTGAGTAATTGTTGTTGTTTACAAAGCTGTAAACAGAGACAGTAATTAAGACTAGAAATTGTTATTGATTATTAAAAGGTCACAAACAGTGTAACACAAAACTGTGTTAATAAAGAATTATGAATTAAAAACCAAACACAAGATTTATTTACGAATTCATAAATAAACGTTTTTTTAAAAGGTAAAAACGTGTCAATATGTACAACCAAGGAAAAAAGTCTACATACACCCTACGGTTTTTAAGTTTTAGAGAATTGGTGGCGAAATTTGAAGTAAAAAAGGTATGAAAAAATATAAGTTAGAAGTTATATTTATTAAGTTGTATTTTTTCATATCTTAAGTTGGCCGTTCAAAGTTTGTTTTGGCTGACTTCTTTACTATGCTTCAAAACAGCTAAATTCACCACCCCAGTCACCAGACTTAAACCCAAATATATGGGACTTTTTTTACGAAAATATGGCAGTAACCGTGAAACATTAAAAACTGCCCTTATTCGTGCATGGGCCGAAAAAACACACCCAGAGATTTTGGTGACATTAATGCCCCATCGCCTTCAAGCGGTTATTGATGCCCAAGGTGAATCAACCAAATATTAGAGTACAATTTTTATTTTTTATATATAAAATTTTGAAATAATAATTATTTTTTTGTAAGCTGTATGTAGACTTTTCCTATGAATTTTTAATATTTTTGCTGTTATTGTTTTTATTATGTAAATGAATTCCTTTTCTATTTCATAAACAAACTTACTTTTTAATGCCTTGAATATTAATAAAAACATATTTTAATTTTCTTCACAAACTCCCTAAAACCCCAAAAATAAAAGGGTGTATGCAGACTTTTTCCTTGACTGTATATACTAGCATATGTGTGTATGTAATCCGTTTAGGTGTACTATGTTTTTAATGAATCTGTCTGTTTTTTTATCTGATATCAGACTTTTTATATAATATTGTTACGAAAATGAAAATGCTACGGACAAAATTCACCACGTCAGAGGTTATTATGAGCTTTTAGCTAAAAGATTTATTGGCTTGTGCCAAGGCTTAAGAAATTCTAAAATTATCTGTACTAATTAAAAGTGCCACCATGCGCATGGGTTGGTTACTTTTAGTGTTTATAAGTTATCTTAGACCATTTTGAATTAACGTTGAAAATTCGAAGATTCGTGTCCGTACTAGCACATTCTAAACTAAGATGAAACACTATAAAAGGCGGCGAATTGCGGCTGATAAGTTAGTTAGTTATCAAGTTGGCTGTTAAGAAGTAAAGTCTGTTTAAGGCGCAAATAAAAAGTGTTGTAAAAGCGAATTTGTTGCATTAAGACATAGTGTATTAAAGTACAGTGGAATTAATTAAAAAAGGAAGATAGTAAAACAACTAAAATCAAAATAGTGTTTTATTTTATTTTAACGCAATATAAGCGAATTCAAACGTTTTAAAAAGGTTAAACGTAACAATATGCATAAAATATATATGTATGGTATATCGTGCTTTTTAGTAGATATTAAAATTTTAATCATTTATTATTTCTTTGCTTATTTTAATTTTTGTTTTTGTGTGAAAACATGTTGTTGTTTATATTTTCTTGGATTTTTGTTAGTGTTATAAAACTAATGAATTAACTCGTTTTACAACACTTAATTAAGAATTCAATTCGTTTCGTATCGAGTAACACCATCAGAAAATTGCTAGTTATCGAAATTATTTTCTATTTGTATGTAATTTCAATCCCGGCTGCGAGAATTAGTCCTCTGAACTGTAAAAAGTAAATAAAATTAATAATCTCTCTTTATTATGTTTTCCATCGTGGTAATTCTTGTATTTAAAAGCCATTGATCAGTTTGGTACGCATTTAAAAAATAATCCAATTTCATCTGCATTAAAAATATTGGTAACAATGTTTTCTAATTAGAACAAACTTGATCACTAACACTGGAACTTTGTTCACTCACTTATCGTGGCGCTTTTTTAAAATTGTCAAGCCAACCGTCACTAGCTTTAAAATTTTTGTGTTCCAATCGTACTGTAACTGTTCAGCATTGGTTTTCCCATCGGTCCTCCTAAAGCATCGAGAGGCAAAGAAATGCTCCGAGCGAATTTTCTCTTCTATTTTCACACATACGTTCTCACACCCATAGGCAAAAAATAAACAGAGGGAAATAAAGAGAAAATAAACAGAAAATTACAGTGCGAAAAAATGTTTAATTAATAATGTTTTTAAACATTTAATTCAACGCTCTATTTATTTTAAATATCTTCTTTATTTGATGCTTTTCATAATTGTTCATTGTTGTTTCCGTTATTATTTTTGTTTTTTTATTTTATCGTTGTGTTCCTTTTTTCCTTTTAATTTTTTTTGTTAAAATGTGTAAACTTAAAGAGCAAAAGCACAATGAACACAATTATTTGTGTAATAAACAAAATGCATTTTTACTTGCAGTGTGGTCTGGGAGAGAGACTCTTAAATTACTACCACAATTGTAAAATGTGATCATATTAGTTTGCCTAACGCTGTCCTAAAGGGATGTTTTGAGATCGACATTTTGTAAACCAATTAGATAAACATTTCTCAACGTCTTCATACATAGGTGAACAGATAAGCTCGTTTGAGGCTTATCTGGCTGAGAAATATCTACAGCGTATATGTATACAACCGAATGAAAATGAGCAGATAATAACAAGATAATTATTAAAGCAACAAATATTATTTAGTTGTGGAATAGCTCTCAATGAGAGCAGATGTCGCTTTGCTTTTAAAAATTGTTTCTTTATGTTGTTTTTACTTTTTAAGTTTTTATCTCCAACACACACAGCAAAAATTCACTAACACTACTACACTACTAATTTCTCTTCTTGGTCACCCTTGCTGCATATTCAGCAAGGCGGATTTTTTTTGTACTCGGCCGTATATTAAATTGTTTTGCTTTGATTTGTCAGCACGATCAACGGCATCAATAAGGAAATTTTTTCACATATAGAAATTGATTTACGCATTTTTGCAAACTGACCACCACAATGTAACAGGGCATTCTATAAGTCTGTAGGATGACACATAGATGTCGTTACTATAATTTTTTTGATATAATTTTTATATAGTACGAACCTTCAAACGATACGTGTATAATTTGACAGCAATCTGACTATTGATTCGTTAGTTATAGCATTTTGTGGAAACAACTTTTGTTATTGGAAAAATGGAAAAAAGTGAATTTCGAGCTTTGATAAAACCAAACAATGGCTCAAAAAACATTATCCGAACTCTGCTGCATCGGGACAAATAGTAGAGAAGTGGATTGCTGGATTTGAACGTGGTCGTACAAGTACAATTGATGCAGTGCGCAGTGGACGACCAAATGAGACTGTTATTCCAGAGGACATTAATAAAATTCACATATTGGTTATAAACAATTCCAAATTACAGGTGTACGATCTAGCTGACATCGTAAAGATATCAGATGATAGAGTTTTTACCATTTTACATGAACATTTGGGTATGCGATAGCTAACCTTTTATATTTATTTATATTATATTATTATATTTTTTGCATTACCTTTTTATATTTTATTTAACGCTATACACATTTATTGCAAAAAACGTAAAAATTAAGACAATTACTTTTATTGGTAGAATAAAAAATACCCAAATAACGAGCTTTGTGTAGTTGGCCTGATTTTATGTACACCGCTAAAAGAAAAATGTGTTTATTGTGCTTAAATGGAGAAATTTATTAGAAAAAATTTGATTTAAAAGAAAAAGGTTTGAAAATTGGACCGAGGATGAAAGTGTGGGTGTATAAATTTATATACATACAGTGGAGTGCAAAACCAGTACATGTTTTGAAGTTGAACAGAAAAGTTACAATAAAAACGTAAATACTCAATCATATAAAAAACTTCACATATTTATTCATTGTAAAGTCCTTTTAAAAAGAAGGTATGACATTTAAATACTCGAGTGGGAGAAAGACAATGATATAAAAGAATCCGCATGAACTTAGTATTACACTTTTTCCAAGCCCATCAACAATAAGAAACTTGCTTTACAGAGTTGGTCTTAGTGGTAGAAGAGCAATCAAATTAAAAGACTTAAATTTGCAAAAGAGTACCAAAATAAGGTTTTTTCTTTTTTGGGAAAAGTTATGTTCACCGACGAAAGCAAATTTAACATATTTGGGTCGGATTGTAAACCAATAGTATGGAGTGGTCAAAATCAGGAACTACGTTTGAATAACTTGAAACCGACAGTAAAGCATGGGGGTGGTTCAGTGCTTGTCTGGAGCTCATTTTCTGCATCAGGTTCAGAATCTTTGCATTTTATTGACAATATCATGAATCAAAATGTTTATTGAAACATTTTAAAAGAAAACTTGCCAAAAAGTGTGCGTAAGCTTGCCCCTGAATAACGGTTGGTACTTTTACCAAGATAACGACCCCAAACATAAGGCCCACAAAGTAAAATCTTGGCTACGATATAATGTGCCACACATCATGGATCGATTTCCAACAAATCTGAGCTAAGAAGGGTTTTATTAGAAGAATAAGAAAAAATACCAGCTGGTTACTGCAAAAAATTGGTCGAATCTATTCCCAAGAGACTCCAAATGATTATAAAAAACCAGAGTCTGCATACAAAATATTAATTTTATAACAATAGGTAATATTTTCAGACAATGCAGCCGTCCGAGTTTCGCTTGTGATACAATTTAAAGCCATATAGCCAGAGACAGTTTTACGACAACAAAACTTGCAACTATCGCTTATCAAGAGCAAGGCGCGTAGTTGAAAATGCATTTGGCATACTCTCCAGTAGATTCCAAATCTTTCATCGTGAAATAAACCTTTCAGTCGAAAAAATCGAACTAATAACGCTAACTTGTTGCGCTCTACACAACTTTTTATGTAGAGAAGGAGAGAAAGATCCACCTTGGAAACTACCATTCTCAAACTTGGAAAGATCATCTGGCCGCAACAGTAGTGACAAAGCTTCCGAAATAAGAGACAATTTTCAAAATTTCTTCAATAATTTTGATGTGCTTCCCTGGCAAAATGAAGCCGTTAATAAATTTATTTTTTAAAATATGAACAAAAGTCAAAATATATTCAGTATACTTCTATTTCATAATAATATTAATTATATAATACAATTGTTAACAAAAAAGAAAATCACTGAATTCAAAAATAAAATAACAATTAATATTAAAAAATAACAAAAAACTCATTGAAAATTTACCAAAAAATAATAAAAAAAAGAAAATATATAAAATAATACATAAATATTAACAAATTTCTCTTTGTTTTCTTTTATATTCAAAAACTAAAATCATTATTTTCTCTGCTAATTCATCACGCAATCCCTTATCTTTTATTTCAATTAAATTAGAGCGAATGAAATTAGTAGTATGTTTTGTACACTCCTCTTCCTCCGATTCAGAATAATTTTTTTAAATCCAAAAGGTAATTCTTAGCCACTGTTAAAAATTCCTCATTGGAGGTTTGACGTTTGGCTCATCTTGATTCATTTATATCATTAAAAGAACTTTCGTCATGTTCCTATGGATTCAAGAAAACATAAATACATACATTAAAAAATGTATTTGCGTTATGTATACACAGACATCCTTCAAATAGCATGGTACTGGTTTTGCACTAGGTGCTTTTGTTGCAAATTTCATGTTTCGCACAGACGAAATATTAATGTCGAATAACATGAAATAAATTGGCCATGCTATTCAAAGTATGCATCTATACATTTTAAGAATATAATTTAAAAAGATAGACGTAGATTACTCACCATACTTCGTTTGGTATGTCGTCCGAATATAAATATACATTGTATTTTTATATATTTTATAATAAATAATGTATATACACACTTACATGTTTCCTCCACTGCTCTATGAGTTCCAAAACGGCAGTTTGACTCCATTCGGACTAAAAAATAAAAAGTGCACACATATGAACGTACATAGGCGTACAAATTTTTATTATAAATTAATTGTAAATAAATATAAAATAATTTACGCACAGATTGTGATATTTAATTTTTAATTCAATTTTTTTTTTTAATTTTTACTTACACAAAAGAATTTTGGTTTTTCTTTTTTCGCATTTCTTTATTTTAAATAATCATAAATGTTGTCTTTTGTTTATTTTTGTTTTTACTTTTTTCGCGCCTTCTTTATTTTTAACTAATCACAGACGTTTTCTTTTGTTGAGTTAGTTTGTTTACATAAAAATACATCCCTGATCTAAGGAAGCGTGATGGTTTTTAAAAATTTTTAGAAAACAGAGTGCCGCATGACTGTCAAATTTTCATCCGTTCTCTCAATGTTGTACGTTCTATTACATATTGACTACACTACACTATCCGCTCTCTTTTGCACAAAAATTTGACATGTCGTACGACTTGTATCACCGTCTAAACCCCTTTTAAAATATAATTTTGTTTATTGTTTCTTTGCATAAAAGCAACGTGAGCAACTTTTAAATGAATACTTCGCTATATAAAGGCTTTATATCAGTGATGCTCATTCATATTGTACAAATTACAAAGTTTTTCGGCTGTTTATTTATTCTCTTCGTGAATATTACAACTAGGGTTGCTAAAAGAAGAAAAAAATCCTAACAAAAATATTCCTGAAATGTACCAAAATCAAATGTATCGCTAACCTTTATTACATAGTTTTTCTATTTAAATATCATATAGTATGTACTGATATTGCTTTTATAATTCCCGGAAAATTGTTTTTGTTTTATTTTTCTATAAAAAACTTAAGAAATTGTAATAAATTAACAATACTAAAAAATCTAGTATAAAAAAATTAATACACCGTTTACATTATTTCAACCATAATTACAACAAACAACATGTGTGTGAGACACAAAATTTATTCAGTAGTTTGTTAGTCGTGAACAAAGAATTATTATTATTATTATAATTATAATTATTATTATTATTATTATTATTATTATTAATATATATTATATATTATATATTATATATTATACATTATATATTATATATTATATATTATATATTATATATTATATATTATATATTATATATTATATATTATATATTATATATTATATATTATATATTATATATTATATATTATATATTATATATTATATATTATATATTATATATTATATATTATATATTATATATTATATATTATATATTATATATTATATATTATATATTATATATTATATATTATATATTATATATTATATATTATATATTATATATTATATATTATATATTATATATTATATATTATATATTATATATTATATATTATATATTATATATTATATATTATATATTATATATTATATATTATATATTATATATTATATATTATATATTATATATTATATATTATATATTATATATTATATATTATATATTATATATTATATATTATATATTATATATTATATATTATATATTATATATTATATATTATATATTATATATTATATATTATATATTATATATTATATATTATATATTATATATTATATATTATATATTATATATTATATATTATATATTATATATTATATATTATATATTATATATTATATATTATATATTATATATTATATATTATATATTATATATTATATATTATATATTATATATTATATATTATATATTATATATTATATATTATATATTATATATTATATATTATATATTATATATTATATATTATATATTATATATTATATATTATATATTATATATTATATATTATATATTATATATTATATATTATATATTATATATTATATATTATATATTATATATTATATATTATATATTATATATTATATATTATATATTATATATTATATATTATATATTATATATTATATATTATATATTATATATTATATATTATATATTATATATTATATATTATATATTATATATTATATATTATATATTATATATTATATATTATATATTATATATTATATATTATATATTATATATTATATATTATATATTATATATTATATATTATATATTATATATTATATATTATATATTATATATTATATATTATATATTATATATTATATATTATATATTATATATTATATATTATATATTATATATTATATATTATATATTATATATTATATATTATATATTATATATTATATATTATATATTATATATTATATATTATATATTATATATTATATATTATATATTATATATTATATATTATATATTATATATTATATATTATATATTATATATTATATATTATATATTATATATTATATATTATATATTATATATTATATATTATATATTATATATTATATATTATATATTATATATTATATATTATATATTATATATTATATATTATATATTATATATTATATATTATATATTATATATTATATATTATATATTATATATTATATATTATATATTATATATTATATATTATATATTATTATTATTATATTATATATTATTATTATTATTATTATTATTATTATTATTATTATTATTATTATTATTATTATTATTATTATTATTATTATTATTATTATTATTATTATTATTATTATTATTATTATTATTATTATTATTATTATTATTATTATTATTATTATTATTATTATTATTATTATTATTATTATTATTATTATTATTATTATTATTATTATTATTATTATTATTATTATTATTATTATTATTATTATTATTATTATTATTATTATTATTATTATTATTATTATTATTATTATTATTATTATTATTATTATTATTATTATTATTATTATTATTATTATTATTATTATTATTATTATTATTATTATTATTATTATTATTATTATTATTATTATTATTATTATTATTATTATTATTATTATTATTATTATTATTATTATTATTATTATTATTATTATTATTATTATTATTATTATTATTATTATTATTATTATTATTATTATTATTATTATTATTATTATTATTATTATTATTATTATTATTATTATTATTATTATTATTATTATTATTATTATTATTATTATTATTATTATTATTATTATTATTATTATTATTATTATTATTATTATTATTATTATTATTATTATTATTATTATTATTATTATTATTATTATTATTATTATTATTATTATTATTATTATTATTATTATTATTATTATTATTATTATTATTATTATTATTATTATTATTATTTTCATTTTGTTTTGCTTGGAATAACTATATATTTAGTTTTAATCTTAAGGTTTGTTTTCTTTACTTGTATTATTTGACCGTAATGTAATGTCACTGTAACATGGCAACAAATGAATTTGATGGCAACGTTACAATGCGAATTTAACAACATGGTATCATTTTGAAAAGGAGTACTACACTGTAAATAGACTTTAATGTTGTGTCAAAATAATGGAACTCTGTAGTAATAAAATTGTAAACGAGTTAATTGTGTGCCAGATATATTTGTTGTAAAAAAGTAATGGCTAATTGTTTTTACTTATACTTACTTATCAGCTTTTGCTTATGTAGCAAGCCAATTGAATTCGCCTTGCCAACGTTGCGTGACATTTGTCAAGCAGTTATTGGCTGTTTGTATGTGGAATGTTATGGCGGTATTTTTACTCTTTTTTGGTACTTAAATTCTTGGTAAATACATAAAATATTAAATATGTTTATTTTTTCAAATTATTTTTGTTTGTAAAATCTAATAAATGCATTTGTCAATCGTATGTGTCTCCTTGTAGTAAAAGTTATAGGTTAGTATGTATTATATACTATGCATGTAAACAGAATAGATAATAAAAATAACATTAAGAATAAAAAATATTAAGGTTTTTATAAGTATAATACATTGTACATAGAAAAAAATACGTAGTAGAAAAACGAACTAATGTGTACTTTTTCTGAACATTTATTACGTTTTCTGCACCCTAAATGGTTGTAATAGAAAATCAAATAAAACATTCAGTTTTGAATGAAACTTACATTCAGTTTTCAAATATGAAAATTTAAGATTTCGTTTAAATAAACGTGCGTTGAGAAATATATTACGTTCGTTCATTTTTAATGTTACTATATACATATATCCAGTAATGTATGTATGTGATAAACCAGAATTATAATATAAGTACATATAAAATTTATTCCATTATTCTGGTTTTACGACTTTCATTAATCAAATGTTAATAACTATTCAAGCCTAAGATATTTTTAAATAAAAATTTATTTACTTTTTATCTATATTTCACTACTTCTTTGTGTAGCTTCGGCAGAAAATATGTAATTAATTATATTTATTTGCAATGAATTACATATAGATTTTTTATATTTATTGATATAAAAGCAAAATAATTGTTATTTAAAAACGTTAAGCTTCAGAAATTATTAAAATTGTAATATGAAAGTTTAAAGTAATGTCTTGGTAGCATTTAAATAATTTCCGTACTTTTTTCACATAGTTTTAAATAATGTGTACAGCCGTTATTATTTTTTAAATATACATTTACGAAATAAAGAACACATGACATGAATTTAAGCATTCTACAAGTGGCAAAACATTTACATTTACGACTTTTACGATCGGCTAATGAGGCCTTAAAGTGTGTGGTAACTAACGTTCACTCCAAGTCTAGTTTTAGATTTTTTGCATATAGCTGTAAATGTTTAAAAAAATATCGTATTTTGAAAAACTGAAGTGAAAATTAAATTGTGGAAAATAAAGGTGAACACTTTATTTTGTCACTTATAGTATATCAACACAAGTAGAAATGTTATTACAAGCTGTTATTCATATCAGAAATATATTTTTCAAATGGGTTTAGAAATTGGTAGATTTTAATCAATTTTTTTGGTAGATTTTTAAAAACAATTTGATAAAATTTAAATTTTTTTGTATTACATAACTTATGGCACACAGACGCAACGTCATGCAACGATGGCGTTTCGAATACTTCGTAAATTTGCTCATTGCTCATAATTTGCAGTGTATAAAAAATAAATTAATATGGCAATATTGTAGTGCCTCTCATTGCTTTTCACTATGTTGATGTTTTTGTTTGTTATTGGCGCGCTAGCGGATTTTTCCCAAAACATAAATTGAGCTGTTTATTAACAGGCGTTGCGGAATGTCACAAAGAAGTATAACGTATGTAGAGAAAACCAAATAGTCTATATTTTGTTATTTTCTGTAGAATTTATTATACAGGTCTTTCTTCAAACCAAAAGGTCTTTCTGAAGAGGCAAATGCAAGAGCTGAAAAAGTTGAATGGTATAGCTTATTTTTACATAAAAATTATATATAGGTCTATACATATGTGGTTTAATATCAGCTTGAATTATACCTATTGATTAATAACTGCTACAGATAACGTACGCCCCCATTCAATCGTTTGCCTATGAGAAATTTGTCATAATATACACTGCAATTTCAAAGAGATTACTATAGGGGATTTGGGCACATGTGATCTGTTTTTGGACGGCTGCTTAAATGCGCTTTTTACCTAGCTCTAACAAGAAAGTGTAGTTTGAATTAGACTTTGTTATATTTATAGTCTTAAAAATACATTGTTGTGGAGGGCATCATCATAGATGGGGCTTGACTATTAATTGTGATTTGTTTACTTGTCTATTTTGTAGTCTTAACGTAAAGAAAGGAAATGTATTACTTGGTACAGAAAATAGTAATATTGTCTCAAAAAGAAAATCTGCAGATGAAATAGGGAAGGATGCCAAAATTAGAAAACTTGATGCAAAAACTAGTAATAGAGACTTAAGCGAGCAGAAAACTATTAAAAAAGAGCCTGAAAAAATCATTTCACTAATGCTATATGATGAGAAGGATATTGCAATTGCTACTGAATATAATCCTGCTAAACCTAATTACCATCCGATAAAAGACGCTTGCTGGAATAAAAATGAAAAGTAAGTAAGAAAGATGAAAAGCTTTTAACATTATTGTATAAGATATTAGTATTTACTTTAACTACTTTTTTGACTTCTTCAAATGACGTTTTTCAAAATATTTAAAATTTCATATATTCCTGGCTGGGTACTCAAAGGTCTAAAGTCAAAATATTTGTTTTTGAGAAAATTGAGTAGAGTTTCTATTTCATATATGAGTTCATATTAACACTGGCTATCAAAACTCTTATAAATCTGATCTGGGTTGAATTAGACATTGGCTGTTTTAACAAAATAAAAGAAAGTAAGTAAAGTAAACTCAAAACAGCAAAATATTGATATTGGCTCTTAGTACCAAGCGACAGATATATATTAGGGAGATCGAACGGTTATTATTCGGCCTTTTTTGGTTTTGTCGAATACGTTTTTTTTTTTTTTTTTAAATGTTCATTTTGCGAACACCAAATAAAACGATTTTTTAACACGAATATTAATCGGTTAATATAAATACATACGTACAATTTGTATACTTTTTATATTTTTTACTGCACAAATGCTCGTCATTTACGTACTTCTCTAAATTTAATATACATATAACGTCTTATTTTTAAATTAATGACAACCTTGAACCTCCCATACAGAACGTGAAAGCCATGGTAGATTGAAAAAGATATGTGCACTTGAGCAACTATAAATTTTTCTCATGTTCTGTAAATAAATATTAATTCTTTATATATATATGGAGAATGATGATCAGTTAGGCTCTTTGAAATAGACCTAAAAATGCCGGCTCCGAACAGCAGATGTATTAATTAGTAAGTGAAGGTTTTCACAGCGTAAATACTAATAACAAGTCGCTAGCAATGTTGTGATTTGAAAATTGTCAGATTGTGTGGTCTGGTATTGAAACGATAACTTATTGTTTAGGCGGGTGTCTTGCCTTAAAAACCACAATGACATTATTAAATACATGGTGCTTGCATGTATGTTTCTAAAGATGTCCTTTGAAGTGTGAAAATATTTGGAAATCGGTACAAAAGATGACTCTAGATATGTATATTAAGTATCCTTAAATGCTAAGCAGAAAAGCCTCTTCAACACCAGGAATTATAAACCACCTTAAACATGCCTATAAGATTAACGTTATTGTGCAGCAAGGAAAACTTGATTCAATACCAAGTGGTCTCTAGGTGCTGGCGAATAAAACTCGAAAAAAACTACCCAGTAAAAAATTAATTACTGGATGAAATATTAGTACGTTGTGTTGTCGTTGAAGAAATGTCCGTTAAGGCCCTCAATAAGCCTAACGTTGTTCTAGCATACTTGCTAGAAACTAAAACATTTGACAAAATTTTGTCAACTTTTTTTGCTAATGCCACAAGAATTGAGAATTTTATTTCAATAACCGATTATTTGATCAATTGTTAACAAAAAACCGGATTTAATAAAATCGTAACTTCGAATTATTCGAAAACCTGTTTTTGAAAAAATCGAATAATCGATCTCCCTAATGTGTACCTATTAGATATTGAATTTTTCGTGCAATAGTTTAAATTATTTTTAGTCTCCGGCGAAATGTGTAAAAGGCTCTGGCGTTTTTAATTTGAAGGGAAAATTATAAAAAATATATTTTTTTTTTGTATAAATAAAATTGTTGACTAAAGCACTTATAGCTTGTGTAAGTAATTTAAAATTGTTCGGGCTTAGGTTTTTATAAAACAAATATTCAGATGTGTCATCGAATCCAAGTCGGCTTTGCTTCTTATCGTTTCTGTGAACCAATATTGGATTTATTTGGTGTCGAGAGACAAACACCCAATTTACGCGATGACTTTAAAGGCATTCAATTTTTTTAATTCTCTTAAATCTGCTTCTAAAAATCAATCGGATTTACACCATGATTTTTAAGGCGTGACTTTTTCTTGCAGGGTTTTTTTTTAACTATAATTGCTTTAGTTTATATTGAAGAACAAAGCACAATGATAAAAACGAAAATAAACGTAAAGGAGAATGCATAAAAGGCACGAAAACGAATCACGAATTTGCTACCCCACCCAAATTCTTCTCCACTCTCACCATCAAACAAAAAAGGCATGAAATGAAGTCTTGAATATAATTCATCGTGTGAATTGGGTGAAAGTCAGTTTTGTTATTTTTGAATTCAAATAAAATCAATGTTTGAATTCAAATTTTTTATAATAATCATTTTGATAAATATAAATTTTATTTGTGAAAATTCGGGCTTTACTTATTTGGTGTTGTCTGGGAATCTATGTACATATATATATATATATATATATATATATATATATATATATATATACATATTTTTATATTATATAAGAGCAACAAATTTGGATTTGTTCGAAACTATACATTTTTTAACAAATATTTATATTTGTAAGTAAAATGCTAAGACGACTTTTGAAATCTTCCGCTGATATATTTATTGAGATGTAGAAAGTTTGAAGACTATATTTTATAATTCTCTAGTTATATCTTAACAACTAGTTTCGTAGGAATGGACTATGATTAAAATTCTCCTTTTACCCCTTATTACTACCTCAAAGTGATGATGACGTGGGGTAGTGGTTAGAGCGAATGCATAACAACTCAAACGACCCAGGTTCGAGTCCCTGCAGAGGACATGCCGAAGAAAAAATTAATTTTGGTTTCGAATGTTTAATAAAGAGGTTTCAACTTCCCTCGAGACAACTCCATCTAAAAAATAGAGAAGAAACCACCCTCCTTCACCACCTGTTAGCAAAATCTTTCACCACTACGCAAAATCATATGGGGCAAGCTACAGTGGATTGATTAATCATCTACTTAGCTTGAAAGATCAATTTGATTAAAGAAACTGAAACACAGCAATGGATGCTTTGTGGATAAGCCAATATGCCTCCTAGAGGAGTGACGGAGAAAAAGAACCACCTCAAAGTACAGAATTTGGTAATGTTTTTTGTACAAAATATTTTATTGGATAATGAATGTTAGCTATTTTTGCCATTCCCACGATTTAGATCTCTCCAATGTCTAATTTAGAAAAAAAAAGTATACCCTATTTCACTAACTTTTCTGTGCTTTAAATTTTTTACGCGTTATTGACTCGTAAACAAATTGAATGAACAAAATTATTTTGCAGTTTTATTTGCATACTTTAAGGGATGTCAAATTAATAAATTTTTAAATGAGGAGTGTGATAAAAAGATTTTAATTAACATCCAAAAGTATGCCAACTCCGTATGACCCGTTTTCCCCCATTTCCTCGACCGTAGCCAATTAAAAAAATCGAAATTAAATTCATCAGAATCTGTTCAGAATTTAAAAATGTACTTTTATATAATAAGTTTTATTGGATAATGTATGTTAGCTAACAAAAAGCATTGCTTAGTGCCATAAACACATAGATGACAGCGAACAGCGGGTTCCGGACAGCAAGATGGCGGAATTTAAATACACACGTTTATATGAGAATAAATATTTCAACGGCAGCACGACAAAAGCCTAGACATCAACCTTTGCCGCTCCTGCCCAACTTGGGCTAATTTCTATTTTCTAGTTAGAACCAATACAATACAAAATGTTAAATAAAACACAAAATTAATATTTATATATAAATACAAAATGAATACATTATACCATATGAGCAAGCTTATCCACACTTTTTGGCAAGTTTACTTATAAAATGTTTAAATAAACATTTTGATCTATTATAGTGTCAATAAAATGCAAAGATCCTGGACCTGATGCAGAATGTGAGCCCAAGACAAGCACTGAACAACCCCCATGCTTTAGTGTCGCTTTCAATTTATTCAAACGTAGTTCCTGATTTCACTCGCTCCATACTATTATTTACCATTCGACCCAAATACGTTAAATTTGCTTTTGTCGGTGAACGTAACGTTTCTCCAAAAAGAACCTTTATTTTGGTACTCTTTTGCAGATTTAAGTCTTTTGGTTTGATTGCGCTTACTAATAAGAGGTTCTCTTCTACCATTAAGACCAACGCTGTTAAGCAAGTTTCTTATTGTTGATGGGCTAGCTTTCTTACCAAGGTAACTTTCAGCAATAACACCAAGTTTTGGAGCACTTAAAGAGGGATTTGCTTTTATTTTTCTGACAAAAAACGTTCTGCCTCAAAAAATATTTTGTTGTGGGAATGTTTTGGTCTATTTTGCACCGTCTTATTGACTTTGAAACATTTTATTATGTCGTGCACAGTTGAATAACTTCTGTCACCAATTTTGGGAATTTCGCGTACACTTTTCTCTTCTTGCATGCTCAATAATAAGCTTTCTTACTTCGATACTAGTTTGTCCTGGTTGTCTAGCCATTTTTTTAGTTTTAGCTCTGTTAGGTTAGGTTAGGTAAGGTGGTGGACCCACCTAAAGGGAAAGAGTCCCACTTAGGCCAGATATTTGGCCCATTGTGATGCCACATGCAAAAATGCCAACCCGGTGATCTTACAGGTTCCATAGGAAACCATTTAGCCTCCAAATGATATCTCGCAATTGCGACCACCCTTATCCTGGAGAGCTCAGTCAAAGATGACAAAAAGTAGAAGTTCAAGAACCTTTGCCTTCTGGCAGCAAAAGCCGGACATTGACACATGAGGTGAAAGTCTCCTCCTCCTCCTCGAAACCATAACTCCTGCAAAAATCTTTCGAGGGAATGCCAAGTCTATCGGCATGCCTCCCGATCAGACAGTGACCCGTCAGGACCGCAGTTGTGTTGTGTATGGCCACCCGACTTGGGGAGAGAAGACATTTAGTCCTCCTTTCGTCGAGGTTGGTCTAGCAGAGCCTGGAGATAACGCCCGAGCACTCATGCTGCCAACGATGTTGAGCGTCGACATAAACTGACCGGAGAATATCCAGATTAACCGAGGCAAACGGGACGCCAATGTTTGTCTCTTGTTCAAAAGTATCAAGCTCAGTACCCATCCTGGCCAATTCGTCAGCAACGCAATTCCTAGTGTCCCGGAACCCATATAAGAGTTACCTTCGAATGAACCGAGATTTCCATAAGAAACCTGCGACATTCGTGGACCAGGATAGACGTCGAGGTGACATTTGCAAGAGACCTAATCGCAGCCCGACTGTTATAATTTTTGAAAACTGAATTAAATGGTTTTCCCATAAATATGTCAATTATATCAGCGAGGTTGGCCGCGTTGAAATTACAGAGTTGCAGTTATTAATCCATAAAAGTTACTGTCAGAGTTTGGCTTGTGCAAATCATTTTGACTATCAAAGCGTTTCCAACTTCAACTTTAGAAACATAATTATTAAATTTCTGAGTGGGATTTTCCTTTTGTACGTGGAAGATATACACAAATAACAAAATAACTACATTAAAAAAATAATAATTAAACTGTATGATTTTTAAGCGGTCGAAAAAATTTGATATAGTGTCCGACTTTGGGTTGGAGCCCCTGTACTTACTTAAAGCTATTAAAAATGTAACATGTATGACTTATGAAAATACATATAAAATTTACAAATTAAATTAATTAGCAAACTACGTTTAATATTACTGACGTCACAGTTAAAATCAATAAACTTGTAATATAAATTGGACGATAATGCCGAGAAAATCTAACATGGATTCTAAAATTCAGGTTCGGAAGCAAAAACTCAGAATCAATATCACCCGCAATAAGGTTGCAGGCAAAACAAATACCCAAAACTGCCCTCCTACGCTCCAATGTAGGAAGTTTAACCAGGACCAACCTAGACTCATAAATCCATTAACAAAATCCATTCCATTGAATTAATATGACACTGATAATAAGGATTCCAAACAACCGAGCCACACTCCAAAATTGGCTTTACAAGTGATATGTATAACTCTGTCTCTGGACCATCTCTTAACAAAACCAAGAACAGCCTGATTCTTACTATTCGTTATGCTAATATGATCAAGAAATGACAGTTTGCTGTCCGATAACACATCTAGATCAAGGAAGGTAGTAACACTCTCTAACTGGTAAGAATCAAACCAAAATGAATATCACTCCTGCGAGAAAAAACCGCATGATTACATTTCGTCAGGTTGAGATCCATCAAATTAATTCTGCACTAATCAACAAAAACATTATACTTCGTTGCAGAACAGTCTGCCCATAAATAACATCGGACCCAAAGGGCTACCCTGCGAAACTCCGGAAGAAACAAACACGCTCTTAAGCTAAAATCCCACTATTAGCGCAAATAGCACAATCTGCGCCGATTTTTATTGAATTAAGTCGGCGCATATCAAATAAGAAACGATTTTTTTCAGAACGTTCCCAATATCGCCGCATATTGTCACATTTTTTTTTTCGGCTCATGACGGCAGAAACACATTTACGATATTTATCGGCGCAGTATGGTCATACTATCGTGCAATGTTCCTGTTTACTCGTACTTAGGAAAAAGTAAATGAATTTTAATTAAAAAAAAGTTATATTGAACTCAATAATTAAAAAATAAAAATAAATAAAAAATAAGCATGAAAGGAAGCGTTTTGGTAAGAAAATGGTTAGTAAAAAGAAGTGAATATAATTCTGAGAGCACTTTACATGAGTTTCGTGAAGTCAATAATTATAACTTTCTTTTTAAAAATTATGTAAATTGTCGCAAATGCATCAATATGTCAATTTATTTGAAGATTGTTCACTTTGATTGTTGTCAAGAACAAATTAAATATTGGCGATTTTTTGTTGCCTCATGATCATTGTCTATTGAGCCGTCACCGTCATGATTACCATACTGGTGCTTTTTGTCAATCGTATGATCCCAACTTAAGAATGATTGAATTACATTTATCTAAATTGGTAGAAATAATCACATAACATATACAAAAGAATAGCACCTCTTTTCGAGAAGCTATTTCGACGTATAACTCGTGCCGTTCGTTATTTAGTCACTGGTAACAGCTACAAAAGCCTCTCAGATATATTCCATATTGCTCCAAATACAATATCAAAGTTTGTGATGCAATTTTTCCAGTAGTCAAAGATAATTACCTTAAGGTACAATATATACATACATCCATATAGTTATGTATATAAACTTTCAGGTGGCATAAAATATTGCGCGTCAATAATATTCGGTTTTCTTTGAAAAGTAACAAATAATACATTAGAAAAATGGTTTTATATAAAATTCTGTATTTTGTTGGATAACCCTTTTGTTTTATAACTTTACTTAGACGGTTTGACATGTTTTTTTTTACTATTTTAGCTGTATAAGCTGCAGGAATAATACGATCCCATTCTTCTTGAAGCCGCAATTTCAAGTCTTCAATGGATGTTATTTTGTAGTTGCGGATTCGCCGGTCCAGCTCATCCCATAAATTCTCAATCGGATTGAGGTCTGGGGATTGTGCAGGTGGATGGAGAACTTTAGGGCAGTTATAGAGCAACCATTCTTGAATTAAACGCGACTTGTGCTTTGGGTCGTTATCTTGGTAGAATTTAAAAGAATCTAAAACGCCCAGCTTATTTACACTTTCTTTCAAATTTTGACGGAGGATATTCAAATATGATTCCTTATTCATAATTCCACTGATAAAAACTAATTTTCCCGTCCCTTTAGCTCCCATACAACCCCACACCATAACATGTCAATTTCCATGTTTTACGGTTGGTTTTAAATTTTGTGGTTGTAGCTCCTCATTAGGTTTCCGCCATACCATTACACGCCCATCGGATCCAAATACGTTATACTTGCTCTCGTCCGCAAATATAACGTCATCCCACCAAGTTTCAGGCTTCTTAATGTACTCCCTGGAAAAACTCAGACGAGCTTTTCGGTTGCGTAAATTAACCAATGGCTTACAACGTGCTACTCGGCCATGAAAACTTTTTTCTTATGGTTCTTCGTATAGTAGATGCAGATATTTTCTTTTTAAACTCATTGAGCACCTCTGTGACTAATTTGGGAGCACAAGCGTGGGTTAGATTTTATTTTTCGCACAATTGAACTTTCTTCCCGCTCGGACAATTTTTTTGGCTGACCTGTCTGCTTTATGAAGTGTATTCTTTCTTCATTTTTGTGCATTCTGACAATGTCCCCAACTGTATTTGGTTTCATATTCAGAATTTCAGCAATCTCTTTGTACTTTTTACCTTTTTCATAATGGAAAATAACAAGTTTTCGCTGTTCTAAAGGAGTGTTTTTTCCTTTGCGCTCCATTTGTATAATTTGCAGTGAAGTAGAATTTTGGACAGACAAGAAAGGAGGTGTTATGCACTTTTATTAAAACGTATCTCTATATTGCTGGAAAAGTAGCTGAATAACATGTTTTTTGCAAATAGCATATAAATAGGGAAAAAACCGAATAATAATGGCTCTTAGTAAACAGGGTTAACAAACTTTGATCGATTTATCACGGTTGCAGGGTTACCATAGAGCCATTTTTTCCATATATTTGAATACTCATACTGACAACATTTATTTAAGTTTTTGCTATTCTTCTGATTACCTATCCATTTCGCTAATGCCAGGGTGTTATTATCGATAAACTTAAAAACCGAATATTAATGACACTAACTGTACATATATTCTGTAAAAAAATTTGTTCGTTTCGTATGGTTTATCAGTTAACGTCAAAAAGCCAGCAATGGACCGAAGTTACATCGAAGTTAGAACTATTATGGAACTTTCCTATTTGGATAAGAGCAGTTGGCGGTGAAAATGTGCAAATTATTACACCTTCAAAATCCGGCAGCACCTTTTATAATTAAAGGTGATTTCACAGCATAGTGCTTACGGCTGTAGTTGATGCGTAGTACACATTTTTATATATTGACGTCGGATGTAATGGCCGGCATTGGAGGAATTTTATTATCATTTAAAGAGGAGATTTTATCGTCTGAATCCATTTTAAATATTTCCGAAATAATTGATAATGAATATACTACGTTTTGAGTTTTCATATTGTATCCCTATAAATAAACAAGTCATCTGATTTACAAGGCATTATCAGTACACTAGATATATACAGGGCATAAAATGCAATGCTTAACCGGTTTTTTAGGTTGTGTCGAATACGGTTCTTTAAAAATCTTTAGTTTTCGAATACCGAATAAACCGGTTTATTTAACGCGAATAACCGGTTAATTAAAATAAATAAATAAATAAATAAATAAATATATATATATATATATATATATATATATATATATATATATTGTCATACATACTAAAATAATATATATATATATATATATATACTCATCGTTTAACTATTTTTATAAATTTATTATTATTTTAGTATGTATGACAACCTTGAACGTCTCTTAAGCAACGTGAAAAACAAGGTAGATCTAAAAAGATATGCACACTTGAGCAAAAATAACTTTTTCTCTAAATATTGATTTTTATATATGTATAATGATCAACTAGACTCATTGAAAGAGACCCACAAACGCTGGCTCTGAACGACATATATATTAGTGAAGTTTTTCACAGCGTAAATATACATAACCAATCGCTAATAATGTTGTGAGGTGATATCGCTGTTGAAAATTGTCAGATGGTGTTATCTGGGAATGGACCGACGACTTCTTGGTTGGAAGGTGGGAGTCATACCTACCATTCTACAGTGGCACACACACTATTAAATACATACATGGTGCATGAATTTATATACAGCGCTGTTCGAAACCTTTTCTTGTCGAGGCAATTAAAGACTTGTATATTACTAATATATTTATTCAAAGTAAAACATTTAATTCTTATCTTAGGCACCTAAATTATAATAATAATAACTGCTAAATAAATAAATAAATAAATAAAAACCTTTAATTCCATTCTCTACCAAGTAATACAACAACAAAAAGAAATTAGATCTTTGAGTAGCTGCTGTTCGAAACTTAAGCAACTTTCAGTACTTTGTGTAATAAACTTTATTTTTTATGGCCTCCGCCCACCGTTTTGGTTTTTATGAGATTTATTAGAATTATTGTTAGAATTGATTTCCACTTTAATTTTAAGCTTTCCGTCAGCTTTTTTATTTTTAATACGACGTAATCCAGCTTTGGGCTTCAAGAATTAAGAACAATTTTATTTAAATAAATTAACCGGCTACCCGGTTGTTTGAATAATTATTAACCGAAAACTGTTTTTTTTAAATTGCTATTTTTCGAATTATTCTAAAACCGGTTTTTGAAAAAATTCGAATAATCGATCTCCCTAATACATACCTTAATTTGGAAAGGACGTAACTAACATTTAAAAAATATGCTGGTTTACACTTATCCTCAACCTAGAAAGAGCGTCTTCAATAAAGTTTGATCTACTTGGTTTATAGATCAATTCGTCGTTATATTCTTCTATGTGTGCCTTTCATCGTTACAACTTAGCGTTAAAATTCCTGTTACACAATGCTTAGACAAGAGGTGGATGGTAGATTTATATTTTTTTCGCACCATATATATAATTTCTTAGGTTTCCAGTGCCCCACACACACTACACTACGTTGGCCCATGAACAAAAATCAAAATTATTTTTGATACAAAACCTGACAATATTGGTATCAATCGACAGGTAACTCCATCAATAATATAAACATAAAATATTTAGGCGAAAGACTTAGTTTTGGCTAGGTTGTGACACTTTGAAGTTGAGATATTTTTCATAAAAAATAATGCTTTGTTCAATTCGTTTTGGGTTCTCTTAAACAAATAATTATCAAAAATTTGTGTTTTGCGAAGTAAAGTGTTTTATTATAAATAATAGTAGAGGAAGAAATAAAATTAAAAAAATTTTAGAAAATATAAAATTTGATACATATTTTAGTGATTTTAATATATCATATTATCAAATTAAAAACTTCAGAAAAAGACAAATTTCGATGGAAAAAAAATCCTATTAAAATAAGTGCCGTTTTATTTTTTAATCTACTAGTACGGATTCTATATTACCAGGAACTGCAAATAACTTTTCGTACTACGTATATATATTTTTTTAATGCTTAAAATGAAAAATGTTTTTGTTTTCAAATTTCTTCCCCTGAGGAATGTTCAAGTGAATAATATTTTAATAATCATTTTAAATATAAATTGAAATATCGTGTACAAAATATAAATCTTCTTAGTTTATTTTCTATAAATTTCATCACACACGAAATTATATATTTAAAAAAAAAAAAACTTAAAAATATTTGAAAATATTTACATTTTATTAATTGGTAATGAAAATTCTAGAAATGGAAAATACCTTTTAGAAAAAAGCATTACAAAATTATAATAAAAATTAAAAAGTCAGGTTTTTAGCAAAACTATAAAGTTTGCAACAAATCTTAGATTATTTTTCATCTCAGCGACTTATAAAAAAAATTGCTTATAGTCCAAATTTTATCGATATCCAACCATTCCTATTTTTGTCCATTGCTTGTATGGGCTTAACGCACTGTGCATTAATACAATGGCCAACATCTCCTCCAAATTTGACGCGCAGCCTTCTCCGGATTTGCATTGGGATCGGAATATACCGGCTCCGCCATCTAACATTTTCTTTCAACTAGTGCTTATTTCGTAAATGGTAACACATAGCTCATGTCTGATTTGACAGATAATTAGTTTTATCCTTCCGCTGAATGAATATGATTGTATATACGCTTGAACAACGCTGGGAAATATTGCGACATTACTTTGATCGATCGACTTACAGAAGATGCCGATTTTGCAAAAAAAAAAATCATCTTTTCAGATGAAGCTCATTTTGATCTTGGCGGGTATGTAAACAAGCAAAATTGTCGCATTCGGGGCACAGAAAACTAGCACGCATATATTGAAAAGCCGATACACCCAAGACGAGTCACTGTTTGGTGCGGATTTTGGTCCAGAGGCATAATTGGTTCATTTTTCTTCAAAAATGAGCAAGGAGTGGCCGTTACAGTCAATGGAGATCGTTATCGGGCCATGTTGAACAAATTTTTGTTCATAAAAATTGAAGAGGAGGATATTAGCAATATGTGGTTTCAACAGGACGGCGCTACGTGCCACACAGCCGGAGCTACACTCGATGTTTTTTTGGGCCCTGTTTTTGAAGATCGCATTATCAGCCGCAGAGCTGATGTCGTTTGGCCACCTCGGAGCTGCGATTTGACACCGTTGGACTATTATTTGTGGGGTGCCGTAAAAGATAAGTGTTACGCCAACAAGCCAGAGACAATTGACGCTTTAAAGGACAATATTCGTGAAGCCATTGGTGAAATACAGCTGCACACAATCGATAATGTGCTTAAAAATTGGAATAGTCTAGTGCATGGCCAGCCGAGGCAGCCATTTGAATGAAATTATTTTCCATTATTAACCGGAAGGATTGTACTTTCAAATAAAAAAAGAAATTTGAGAAAATATTCAGCAGTTTTTTTATAGCATTTAAAAAAAAAAAAAAAAAAAAAATTATTTGGCGAACCCCTTATATGCAATTTGCTTGTCTTTACTGATTTCACTTTAAGATAGAACTACACCAATGTCGTTATTAGAAGCATCTGTTGTTAAGTTAAAGGGCTTGTTAAAATCGGAATGCGAGAATATCCGCTGCAGTCAGGAGTTTTTATATTTTTATTGGTAAAAAGTTCATAATTTTCCAGTGCTATCGCTACTTTCCTTGATTGATTTGTCTTTATCTGTGTATTTTCACCTCTCGTTAAGTTTGTAAGGGGTTTTGCTACTTTTGCGTAATCTTTAATGAATCGTCTATAATACGGGGTCATGTCCAAAAAACCCTTCATTTCTTTAATATTACTGGGAGGTAAAAGCCTTTCAATCGCACTTATTTTTTTACCGTCAGGCTAAATGCATTCAACACTGACCAAATATCCTAAAAATTCGACTTCTGTCTGCATAAAATGCGTTTTCGCAATATTAACAGCCTTCAGTTTTGCGTCCTTTTTTGAAAATTGTATCTACGTTATTGAAGTGTTCTTCTACAGTAAGTCCAAATACAATTATATCATCTATGTAGACGTAACGAGTTTTCTCTATAAATTCTTTCAATACGTCATCGATCATTCGTTGGAAGATTGCGGGAGCGTTTTTAAGACCAATAGGTAAGCGAAGAAACTCGAACTTGTAGTTCATTGTGGAGAATGCAGTTTTTGATATGTCTGAGGCTTTTATCAGAATTTGATGGAAGCTTGATGTTAAATCGATAGTGGTAAAATACCTAGCATTGACCAGACACGCTAAAGTAGCATTTATATCCGGAATAGGATATATATTTGATATTGTAACAGCATTAAGACGCTTAAAGTCCACCACCAATCTGTATTAATTTTCGCCATTTGGTTTTGGCTTTTTGAAAATATCCCAATGGGTGTGTATACCACCTTGATCAAAAAGTTCTCGGAATAAACCCCGTGTGTCGGTTCAATCGTTCCGATTTGGTTTTTTTTTTTTTGTTAACTTGGTATATCTGTTGTTGATATTCCCGCTAAATCTTAGCGTCATTTGACATTTGCAAAAGCTCCGTAGCCAAGAGTACATCTCTATGTGGGTTGGCGATTTTGTACAATTTTAGAAATGGATTTAAATTTGCAACAACGAACTTGTATTAAATTTTGTGTAAAAACGGACTTAATGGTGCGCTTCTCTGTACTCTGTTTCAGTCGAAAAAGAAGGCAATGCTCAGGGTTTTCATGGATTAAAACGGTGTAGTGCAGAAGGCCAGATGACAGTAAAGAAAGAGTATTATTTGGGCGTTGTGAGACGTTTGCGTGAAGCAACTTGCCGAATGAGACCTGAATTGTGGGCAGAAAACTCGTGGATTTTGCACCATGATAACGCACCGTCGCACTGTGCCATCATTATAAGAATTTTTTTTAATTAAAAATGCAACAAATACCATCGAACAGTCACCGAATTCACCTGATTTTGCTCCCTGTGACTTCTTTCTGTTCAATCCAGTTAAAAAACCATTACGGGGAACGCGTTTCAGCAGCCGAGAGGAAATAATGGAAAATTCGCAGGAAGCACTGATGAACATATCGAAAACCGTATATAAAAAATGCTTTGAGGATGTAGAATGCTGTTCTTTATTGTTAGGTTCTGTAATTCGAGGCATGCTGAACAAGCCTCTGGTAGCGTTGCCGTGCGTTGAATTATAACCATTCTGGATAATTAGGGATTAAGTCACCTAATAAAAATATCCAAAGCCCTATTCCTGTGAGTTGTTATCAAAGCACTCACGGTTTCTTTGCTCTGTCTTCAATTTTTTTATTATTAAAGACAACTGATGGTGGAATAGAACTCATCCGCTTTTAACGACCCCTGAAAAATCTGATTCCATTGGTTTTCATAAGTCTGAATATATCTTACGGCGTAATGGAGTGAGAGTATTTTTTTCACCTCCTTTCAATAACTATCAAAAATGTTATACGAGACTTACACTGCATCGACCTCGCCTATTACTTTTTGTCTCACTTCTAGTTTGGCTGTTGGATTGTGAAGACGTGTTTTTTCAAAGCGGAAAATTTTGAGTTTGTTTCAAACTGTCGTGTGTGAAAACCGAGTGCTTTACTAGTGTGAGTGATAAATTGTGAAGAATTGTTGTTGTGAAGTTGAGACTCCCAGGGGTAATTCTGTGGTGTCTTAGTTTTTGACTTCAAGGTCAGTAGCAATTTGAAGAAGTGAGGTTAGATAGGACTAACGGAGTGGAGTTACCATACTCGTGCGGTGGGTTTTGGTGCTGCCAGAGTGTGTTTTGTTGACGGTTCGGCGTGTTTATTTGGACATTGATTTTCATTTTATGCTACGAGGCCTGACCGGAGGCTTAATTCTGGTGCCACGGGTGTCGGGAGCCCCAGGAATTTCGGTTCCTGCCCGACTATGGTGAGGCCCCCTTTGTGGGAGCAACGTGGTGGCTGTGGTTTAAACCCAAATTGCGGGGAGAGCTATGCTGGCTCGGTGTGGAGTTACACTTTTAACCGGGTGCCGTGACCCATAGATCGGTAGGAGTTTGGATAGTCTCCGGCACCTCACCAAGGTGTGAGGTCATGTCCAAATAGCATGGCTTTAAATTGGTACTCACTGGTGATTCTAATCATAGGTGGGGGCGTTGGTGGACGCATTGTATTCACTCGTGCTTTGGCACTGTGAGGTAACGTCCTATGGCAGGTACTCACGTTAAACCACTGACTTAATTACCTTTTGTCTAACACTCTGCATTATCGAACGATAAAAAGGTTTGTTCTTTATTATTTCAAAATCTTTTAAAATCATCTCTACGGAATGCACCCAAGAATGTATTGTAATGGCTTATTGTCAAATGTACGCAGCTTCTTAACACTCTCTGGAGCCTAGATACGGATACAGTTCGCAAACCTTCAAGACCAAGATGTCTTCCTCCTCTATTAATTACATTTAATCGCCCTGGCTGTTCAATTTAATCTAACCAATTTCTTAATTCATTTAAATCGTTTGATTGCTGTAGTCTACTCAACCTTATTTCTACACCCTTAAGCTTTTCTAAAAGACGATTACCTGCCCCGGTAAGGCTAGTAATTGTTGACTTAATTTATTCCATTGTTACGCAAAAGTGGTAAAAGGACTCACCTGATCTTACTTTTTTTTTTTTTGTTGAATCAAAATTCACTTCTCACAACACTTTCACTTCTTTTATTATTTTATAATATTAATTTATTCCTTTTTTCTATATTGCGTGATTCTTTTTATTATTCTTCACACGCTTTATGATATTTTCATTCTTTTTGTAAAAATAATCTTTAATTCATTTTCCTTTTTTAATACTTTTATAATTTTTCCTGTTTTTTACAGGTAAATTATTTTTAATTTGTTATTATTATTTTTTTTCGAATTAATTTTTTAATATATTTTTTAATTTTATTGTTTTTTGAGCGTTGGTTGCGCGTCGCGAACAATCAGGGAATCTTTTATTTATTTTTCCTCCGAAAGTTCCGTATTGTTCTTTTTTGGAAATCCGTTTTAATTTGTAACGGAAACCTACTGTACGGGTGACTTTAGCTTCGCTCTGGCGACCTTCTGTGATACCTTTTTTAAATTCACCGGGTACACCAGTTTGACGAAGGAGGATAACGTAGTTTTATTTTATTATTATTATTTTTATTTTACTTATGTTTCTGGAGGGTCCCGTAGGAATAGCAAAAACTTACTTAATTATTAAGCACTGATCTATTATATTTTTTAGAATCGGGCCCCTGCACAGGGCCCCTGAATTTAATATAATTTATTGAATTTAATACAATTTGTTTTATTACTTTTTAGTCTAAATTAAATGTTAATTATCAAAACGAGCTCGCGACCAAGACTATTTGTTTTACAATTAAGCCTGGCTTTTATATATCATGAACACCAAAAGACCCACAACAATATAACCAACTCAATAAGACACCCGTTTAACAGAGGGAGTGTTATTGTAGTGGGAGTTATTGCAACCAGAGTTCCTGTAACTGTAATTGCTGCAACTGGACACTTGCTATATGACCGTGGTAGTTATTGGGGACATAATCATCTTTCGTTTATACTGCAGCGTATGCAGAGTTGCTAATTTGAATAAAACAGCAGCAACAAGACAGAAAAACAAATACGAAATACAGTGAACCAAGAAAGTTTAAGTACACCCGCTATATTCATAATGTTGCTGATGTTTATTATTTTTCTTTTTATAAAATTGGTTTTTTTGTCCCTACATATGAGTACTTTGAAGAGTTCTTTATACTACTACTACTTTTTCTGATTACTTATACATAAAGAGAGCTACTGGTAAAAAAGCCAAAAAGAGCCAAATATGACTCCAATGAAACCATAGAAAGGAGCAAAGATTGTAAAAAAGAAAGTTGCAAAATAGGTAAATTATATGAAGGAGAATAAGACTTAATATAGAACTAGATGAAAATCACGTAACATTTATAAGAGAATGTTCAGTATATCAAAATAGGCTATGTTAACCCTTCTGCATCCCTTGGATATGTGCCCTTCCTATGATCCTCTTGGTCAATATGACCCAACAATAAAATGTAGATAACATTTCATATATAATATAGGAAATATATGTTTTGTTGTTTTTTTTTTATTAAGTAAATTTTTTATATAAGCAATGATTAAAAATACATATATAAAATAAAATTGAATTTGATATTCAGTCTTTTTTAATAATAATTATATTTTTAATACTAATGTATATAAATTTAATAATTTGTGTGACAATTTATACACAATGTGACTATGTGCTCTTTGGAAATAAATTTTTTACAAGAACCACGTTTAGTGGAATATTTATTTGAATTTCTTCCATGTTGACAAAAGAAACACCGCTCTTGTTTATTTGATAAATTACTGAACAATGGAGAATTTGTTCTATTTTGTTTAGAATATTGCGATGTACCAGTACGATAATTTTCTTCTTGAATGTTTTTAACAAGATTTCTTGCTGATGGTCCATGTGCAAAAACCGTTCTTCGCAAAATATGCTTCTTTATTAGCTGATCTGCCAATTCTACCAGAAAAAGCCTGCGTCTGAAATTTTTATTGGAATTCCAGGCAGGATTCATATCAGTCCATATGACGTAGGAGTTATATGCTGATTAATCTATGATATTTGAAAATAAGGTAACAGGCCATCACTTAGATGTGTAATTAGCAACTAGTTGGTCAAGCGCATTAACTCCAGCGTTCGTTTGGTTGTAATAGTGTATTACTTCAGGTTTTTTTTGTCATCATCTCTTTCATCGGCTGAATGATGAAGAGAGCTTAAGAGGCGAACGCATTTTTTTTTTTTTTTAGAATATAGGATACTATTGTTATATCATTGGAAAACAAAAAATCAGAGTGCAATATGGGATTTTTTTCCATATCTAGAATTTTTGATGGCAAAAAAGTTGTATTTTTACGGACAGTGCCAACTAATGTAATATTTCAACAAAGTAGTTGAATGGCAAGATTGTATATAGTAAAAACATTATCACATGTAATTGTACATTCCTTTGACAAAGGATCTGATAATGTTAACACCACTCTCTCACCTAAATTGAAAGTACGGGAATATAACAAATGTAATACGAAGTACAAACTCACCTTTATTTTTTTCTGGCTGTGTATCTCTTGTTCTGCCTGTGTACACCTCCATATTCCAGGCATTTAGTTCTGGAAACGCAAAGTGTCCAAATTTTTATGCCATATCTGGTGGGTTTTGATGGAATATATTGCCTGAAAATGTACCGACCTCAAAATTCAGCCAATTGTTCATCTACGGTAAAATTTTCATATGGATTGTAAAGAACTTTTAGCTGATTACTCCACTTGTCCCAAACGTTTCTTATCGGTACTAGTTTGTCACGAAATCTTTTTTCTTTTCTATCTTCAGAGCTGTCAAACCGTAGGCACTTTGATGTGCTCGCAAATCACTTTAAACTCATTGTTGTTCGAAAAATAGGTCTTCCGTTTTTTTTTTTCGTTCCACAAGCTAGTGAGATTTTCTCCTTGAGATTTATAAACACCTGCCATTGTAATCCAAGATATGCATCAAGCTCTATCATATCAGTGTTTTGCCAATCATTTCCATATAATTCGACACTTTTTTGATTTGTTATTTGAATAACAATATTTTTATATTTGGTGATATAAACAAATCGAACGAAGACTTTATATCTGTAACCATAGATGTTGCTGTTTTGGTAGGTCCAGGCTTATTTAATAAAATTTTATTTTTTGGCAACCTGCCTGTTGGAAGTGGTGGATGCTCTTTACAAACTACACTTTTGCCCTTAGATAAATACGTACCTGAAATGCTGTGATCTATTTGTACTGCATCTTCCACATCCACGCTTTCAATACTATTATTTGATGAAGAATATGATTCGACTTCTACATCGCTGTCTGGTGAAAAAATTTTTGGGTCATATTGACCCAAAGGATATCAAATGTTTATAAATCGTGTTTTGAAATGTGAAGGGGAAAGGAAAAAATTAAATTTTATTATTTTTTTTTTTTTAAGCATATTTTTCGTCCCTATAATGGATAAATTAAAGTTTAACGTTCATATCTTATAATAAAAGGGAAAAATTTAGAGTCTGAAAAAATTCTGAGCCAAAGGAGTGCAGAAGGGTTAAAAAAGCGAAGAATAGGAATAGCTATATAACAACCAAAGAAAATACATGGAATATATGCAAATATACAAGGTTTTTTAAATAACTTTACTCAACTGAAAATAATTGTCGAAAAAGTTAAACCAGATTTTTTAATGCTCTCCGAAACACATTTAACTGAGAAAATCAGTGAAAATCAGAACTGAATCTTTAAGATCAGTGCATAACAATATCTAATTCATAGAGAACAGGAGGAGTAATGTTATATTTTAGAAAACAAAATGAAATAAAATATAAAGGACTCTAAACATTGGATTATCGCAAATATGGCGAAATATAAAATATCCGTTATAATAGTTATAGTGTATAGATCACCAAGCTACAATAAAGCGGAATTTTGTGAAGATTTTCAATAGTTTTTAGAAAAAATATGAGAAAATAGTGATGATGTTATAATAGCAGTGCCATTCGGATTTTTATGAAGGCAAATTAGCATTTTAACCGAAAACAGCGGATCACGAGTGCATAGAGTGCATTTTTATCGGTATTTGAAACGGTCAGAAAATACAGAACATGGAACGAATACTATAAAGAAAGATTTAATATCGAACTAAGCGCAATATAGAATTTAATGAAAATGATATAAATAAATAGGTTTTTGAGCAATTGAAAAAATTATAGTAAAAAGAAAAGTGAATGAAAATAATAATAATAAATGGTTTGGCAACTTAGAATGCTAAAAAGAGAAAAAATCATAAAATATCAAAGAGCTTTAATTGAAATATCGGCACGGCACAATTATAAATTGATTAGAAACACTTATGAAGTTAAGATTGAAAATGAAAAAAAAAAAAAAAAAAAAAATATACAAAAAAATAAGATTGCAAATACAAGTAACAAAAAAGAAATGTGGCAAAAAAAAAGAACTAGTCCTAAGAACACCTAAGAATGTGATTAAATCTGTAATTTTTAGTAATATAGAATATAATAATAATTTTAAAATGGCTGAAAAATGTAATAACTAAATAGTATTAGGAAAATAAGAGACTCCATAGAAGACGTGCAATATAGCAATCAAGTGCCTGTGATAAACTGTAGATTTAAATTCCGTGCAATATCTATATTATAACTAAGAAATATATGTAAAATATTAAGAAAAAACGACTATAGGAAAATATCGAATAACTCATGCTTAAAATTATTAATAAATCACATAGAACGGAATTTTTTCCTGATAACTGGAAAGTGTTTGATAACACCGATTGAAAAAATTAAAAATATTAATAAATGTGAAGAATTTTGTCCAATTTTTTTCCCGTTACTCCTCTTGGGAGCATATGGCTTCCATAAAGCATTTCCATCTAACACGGTTTACTACTGTTGACTTTGCCTCCTCCCATGTTAAGTTGTTCTGTCTCAGTTGTTGGACTCCAGGTGTTTTTCGGTCGACCTCGATTTCTTGAGCCTTGAGAATTCCACTCGAGTGAAACCTCTGATGTTCGTTCCCACAAAGTAGAAGCCTTCTCCTGTGTTCACCTCTAGTTACGAGTCGTCCGTAAAAACAGCCAAACCTCCTTGAAGCCTGTCTGTTTCAACCCAGAGGTCTCTATTGGAAATGTGTGAGGAATAGCATCAGTCAATCTAGCACCAATCTTTAGATTTGTCCTCATTAAAGACTCTAGTATGCTCCCATATCCATATTTCCCAATTCCTAGTTCTTTTGGTCCAAAGAGGCCACAGGCAGCCATTTCGAACGCCTATATTCGAAGAAATTAGAGGACGGTATTTAGCACTACCTGAGATATATTTCTCAGATCTTATCTATTGAGTTCCTACAGGCTTAGTAGGCATTCAGTCCCTTCCTGACCCAATCCTGGGTATTCCTCCCCTGTGATAACTTGCTATATAGGTAGATACCCATATATTTGACCTCTTTTGACAGCCTTAGTTCGTTTCCATTTAAAATTGTTAGCCTAAAATCTACCTTGCATTTCCTGGTAAACAGAACTAATTCCATTTTTTCTGCTAACACTTAGTCCCTTACTCCTGACCCATTGGTATAGTTCACATAAGCTAGAAAGCCAGATTCCATGACTTCCTGATCGTAAGTAGAAATTTACCCTAGTAACACAATATCGTCAGCGTATGCCACGATCTTCCGTCCCATAGCATCGAAACTCCTAAAGCTGTTTTTACCGCCAGAAGTGTTGGTGAGAGTTCTTTCTGCGGTGTGCGCTTTTTACTAGCTTCCTCTCACGCATGTCTCCCATGCTTGAATTAATAATCCTGCTGCTAAGCATCAGTGTTATCCGCACAATTTGGAAACTACCATACTTCAATAAAGCCAGTGACTACTAATCGCTTCTATATTGTTGAAGGTGCCTTCGAAAAATGCTGCCATTGTATAATCCTCTCGCAACAGACCCCTTTCAACCTACCATTGATATGTCATGTTGAGCACCACTTATGACTCGAGTCTCCTTTATTGTTCTTTGACTTCGATAAGGTCACCTTACTCGCCTTGGTTCATTAAAAAAATATAAACATAAATACAAAAATTGTAACGAAAAAGTTACCAGCGTACAATCTTCACACAAAATGGAGTGAAAAAGGAAATTCCTTTTAAAAAACAACAAAATTCTGATACTTGGCTAGTTGAAAAGATAGTGCCAATTTTAAAACTTAATAAGCCTGCGACCAATGGAGATTTATACCGCCCAATCTCCCTATTGTTACCTGTAAGCAAGGTTCCAGAATTGCTACAGCTTCCATTCTTGGAGGAGACTTCCCACTAGTCTCACATCAGCATGGCTTTAGGGAATGTCTCATAACTACAACGGCATTGAATTGGATAACGACTCGAATAGCTAATGGCCTTAATCAGCAACGACCTTGTCAACACGCAGCTGTGGCTGTTCTGGACTTATCCAAGGCTATTGATCACTCTAAGCTGATTAATGACATCATGAACTCCACCCTGCCCAACGATGTCAAACGATGGATTGTCAATTATCTCTGTGGTAGGCAGCTTTTGTGGAGTTTAGAGACCAAAGATCATGCTATCGCAAGAAAAGAATGAGCGTACCCCAAGGAAGAGTACCGCGAAATGTATCTATGGTTCTTATGTTGACGGTGATTTGATTTTCTCATCGGTCGTGAGTGTAGGTGTCATATGTGTCAGTATAACCAAATACCTGGACGAAATAGGGGGATTCCTGCGAAAACGTAATCTGAAGTTGACAACCTTAAAGTCTGTAGACAATGTCACTACTTTCTGGACAAAAGAAGTAAGGATGGAACGGGACATCTGTGTCGAAAGCAACCGTATCACGGTTCAAAACCTGCTTCACTTCTCATCACACGCTGCATATATATATTAACAGAACAGAATAAGGTCATAAAACCGCTCGCTGACACCACCTGGTGCATGGACAAAGAGACCTTAATTACGTCCTGTAAGGCTATTGGACGGTCTCTTCTACACTACGCGGCTCCCAATTTGACCTCATTCCTTAGCGATACTCAGTGGCGAGCACTGTAGACCTCTCAGGATAATGCCCTCCGAATTGCAACCGGTTGTGTCAAGATGATCAACGTGGACCATTTACATGAGGAGACAAAGATGCTGTTAGTTAGACAACATAACATGTTGACGTACCTTTTGGCATGTCATCAACCGTCTCATACTAATCATCGGATAGTTATTGAAGATCTTCCCTCAGACACATTCGGCAGAACATCTGTCGCTTTAGCGGTGACATCCAAGACGTCATCCCATCTGACGTCGAACGATTGTCACTGTTTAATGCTCAGCAAACCCCGCATCAATTCGCGGTCACTGAGGCCATGAATGGATATCGATTTAATAGAGTCCTCATAGAGACAGTTACATAGGCAAATGATTTCTATCCTGGCACAATTGAGACTGGCTGACCCATCATTCTAAACTGCAAGAGTGAAAGGATTATTCCCAGTACCATTTACCGTTGCCCTACCTATCATCAAAATCCTCACGACACCGTGCATCTGTTCAATTGCTTAGCCAGAATACTTTATTACGTCCGCTCGATCTTTGGATAATACCTACTGAGGTAGCTCGATTATTACACCTGCCCACATGTCATCCAGCTGTACCGGTTTGAAATGAGCGCCAAGAAACAAATGTCTATAGCACGTGTTGCGAGAGGCCAATCTAGTGGAAAAAAGTCGTAACTTCTCTTTTTTCTACAAGCATGCAATTTTGGAATCATCTATTTCTTGTTGAATGCATTTTTTTTTTTTTACAAAAAAAGGAGTTATGGTGAAGTGGGCGTAGCACATCTCATGGAAGCATATTCAAAATTTTCACAAAAGAATCAATACCTCTTAATAAATTTTATTGAATTTTAGCACGATGAGTCTTTGATAGCACTCAGGAGACAACCCTACCACAGCCCAAAATGTTTTCATCAGTTAAATTCATATACAGTTAGTGTCATTAATATTCGGTTTTATTAAAGAGATATGTTTAACTGATTCGTCTTAAGCAAAATGTATATCTTTTTCAACATTTGTTTCTTTTTATTAATAGTTTTATTTAGACACTTGAAAGTTCACATTTGTATTTAGAAAAAAAGAATAACAATATAACAAAAAAAAAAAAAAAACTATATTAATTCAGGTGGCATAAAATATTGAGCGTCAATAATATTCGGTTTTCTTTGAAAAGTAACAAATAATACATTAGAAAAATGGTTTTATATAAAATTCTGTATTTTGTTGGATAACCCTTTTGTTTTATAACTTTACTTAGACGGTTTGACATGTTTTTTTTTTACTATTTTAGCTGTATAAGCTGCAGGAATACGATCCCATTCTTCTTGAAGCCGCAATTTCAAGTCTTCAATGGATGTTATTTTGTAGTTGCGGATTCGCCGGTCCAGCTCATCCCATAAATTCTCAATCGGATTGAGGTCTGGGGATTGTGCAGGTGGATGGAGAACTTTAGGCAGTTATAGAGCAACCATTCTTGAATTAAACGCGACTTGTGCTTTGGGTCGTTATCTTGGTAGAATTTAAAAGAATCTAAAACGCCCAGCTTATTTACACTTTCTTTCAAATTTTGACGGAGGATATTCAAATATGATTCCTTATTCATAATTCCACTGATAAAAACTAATTTTCCCGTCCTTTTAGCTCCCATACAACCCCACACCATAACATGTCCATTTCCATGTTTTACGGTTGGTTTTAAATTTTGTGGTTGTAGCTCCTCATTAGGTTTCCGCCATACCATTACACGCCCATCGGATCCAAATACGTTATACTTGCTCTCGTCCGCAAATATAACGTCATCCCACCAAGTTTCAGGCTTCTTAATGTACTCCCTGGAAAGACTCAGACGAGCTTTTCGGTTGCGTAAATTAACTAATGGCTTACAACGTGCTACTCGGCCATGAAAACTTTTTTTTCTTATGGTTCTTCGTATAGTAGATGCAGATATTTTCTTTTTAAACTCATTGAGCTCCTCTGTGACTAATTTGGGAGCACTTAAGCGTGGGTTAGATTTTATTTTTCGCACAATTGAACTTTCTTCCCGCTCGGTCAATTTTTTGGCTGACCTGTCTGCTTTATGGAGTGTATTCTTCCTTCATTTTTGTGCCTTCCGACAATGTCTCCAACTGTATTTGGTTTCATATTCAGAATTTCAGCAATCTCTTTGTACTTTTTACCTTTTTCATAATGGAAAATAACAAGTTTTCGCTGTTCTAAAGGAGTGTGTTTTCCTTTGCGCCCCATTTGTATAATTTGCAGTGAAGTAGAATTTTGGACAGACAAGAAAGGAGGTGTTATGCACTTTTATTAAAACGTATCTCTATATTGCTGGAAAAGTAGCTGAATAACATGTTTTTTTGCAAATAGCATATAAATAGGGGAAAAACCGAATATTAATGGCGCTTAGTAAACAGGGTTAACAAACTTTGATCGATTTATCACGGTTGCAGGGTTACCATAGAGCCATTTTTTCCATATATTTGAATACTCATACTGATAACATTTAAGTTTTTGCTATTCTTCTGATGACCTATCCATTTCGCTAATGCCAGGGTGTTATTATCGATAAACTTAAAAACCGAATATTAATGACACTAACTGTAGATATATGAGTTAAATTTTTTTCACATTAAATTTTTTCTTTCATTAAAAAAGGTATATTGTATTATGTAGTAAAACAATTTAGTTAATGTAAAAAAATTGTACAACACTAGTAATCTTTTATTCAGATTATTTTACATATTCCTCTATTGAAGGATCCAGAAGTAACGACATCTCTTCATCACATAATAGCTCTTTATTTCGAGAGCAAAGCGATGGTTTAGTTGAAAAAGACGAAATATGTAAATGGATCCAATGACAAAAGTATGATGTTCGCGAATAAATCTAAAATCTTTGTTTCGAGACAAAAGTACTTTTTCCGATATCATTCCAATCGGAAGCGCAGCATTTCGAAGTATGTCTGCACCGTGAATCAAAATTTTGTGGACACTTGACGGCATGCAATACCAGATGACTTTTTAGAAGGAAGACAAAATAATCCATCTAACAAAACTTTCTTAATGATTTCAAAACAGGGCTGTCAACCCACTGGGTAACCCAATTAAACCCACCCAGGTTTTATTGGGTATTATATTTATGATCATCATTTGTAGGTTTTCGTAGTTTATTTACATCAAAAATAATAAATTATTTTTACGTATTAGGAGTATAATTTAATTCGGTCCGTTTCTTTAGCTAAAAGATAAATTTAACAAAGTAAAACTTATCGAATCACTGCTTACTTCTTTTCCTCACCTCTGAGCCAATGTCCGAAAACTTCTCGTCTTTTTATTCGATGCACTTTGAAGATGATTTTCTATTTCTTTAAAAGAAGTGCTTCGGTGATATGCCCAAAGATATTGTATCTATAGAAACAGACAATATTCAAAAGGATCAATCTTTGGAGATTACGGCGGGTGTGGCATTTGAGCGTTTCTAACTGTTGTCATGCAAATGCAAAACTTTATCTGTCTGTCTCTTTTTATATTGTATTACGACCGTTTTCTTATAATGTACGGTTTAAACGAAGTAATTACAGTCTGCTCTAATCACCGAGTTTTAGTAGCTCATAGTACACAATGATGCCTTGATCGCACTAAGAGTACAAAATTGCATAATAAATACTAAAAAAGATGTGATTGTACTAAAAACAAAGAATATTGCCGACTTTAACGAAATTCGGAAGCAGTTATAAAGCCCAATAAGACCCGGTGTGTTGGGTTTTATGTACAAAACCCTGGTTTTTGCCAACCCTGTTTCGAAAGCATTTTTACTTCTTTTTTGCGTTCATCCACTTTTCACTTATTGAATACGTTAGTCCTCGTACAGCCAATTTGGCTTTATTCTCTTTCTTCTGTTCTGCTTTTTTGCAACCTAATCTTAGCAAAAAAAAGTGGTTAAAACCAGCGTTAGGCTTTTCTTTGCTTTTTATCTCGGTAAGCCACACATTACAAAGCTCTCTCCGAGTTATAGGTATGTTGTCTGTAAATGCTTAAAAAATCGGTATACCACCTTTCAGAAAAAAAATTATGCAGATAAATACGTGACTATACAGCGCACGGAATCGGCCAGAATCCCATTTAAAAGTTATACTAATTGTTTAACAATATTCTACACAAACAACACTTTTTCTATCACATTTTTTAATACACATTTTATTTAAACCCATATTTGCATTGAAGCTAACACATACCTGAAATAATTCAGTATTAAGAAAAAAATTCTTAAATGTGTTGTTGTTTTGTATAAAGATCAGCGCAAATATGATTCTAAAAATAGACTGCACTTTTATAGAAAGAGGGACAATGTAATTGCTCATATACAAATCAGTATAACAAAACAAATAATAAATAAAAACAAGAAAACTGATATGCAGTTACAGCGACGTGCAAAAGTGTAACATGATTTGATACTTTCCATTTAAACACCCTGTATTCTTTTAAAATTTAAATTAATCAAGTATTTTTGTTGTATGGTATTATTGGTACACATGTCCTCATACTCCAAAACTAGTTTGTTGCCAATACAACAACAACGACAGTAGTAGCAGCAAAAACTGTAAATAAAACAAATTTTACACTTTCGCACCGTTGACTTTATTTTTAAAATATGTAAAAATAAGTATTATAATCAATAAGATGTCCAGTATCCTTTTTTTTTTGAGCTTGGATGTGATTAGGGATACTGGATGTGTTTTTTTTAATTCTATTGGTATATCTTACCAGACTTCCTTTGTTCGCTTCTACAGCTCGTTCATTCCTTTCGTCAGGCTTGGATACTTAGCGAGCAGTGATTTGACATGAATCTACAAATTCTCAATCGGATTTGTATCCGGAGATTGTGGAGGCCATTTCATATAAACTTTCACTGTCTTTTTAAGCCGGTTTTTAACAATATGTACAGTGTGCTAATTGCTTCGGTGGAAAATTACTTTTTCAGCAGCAATAACCATTTATCTACTACACCTGGCAGCATTTGTTGCAGAATCGACAGGTACTATTCCTCACGCATTGCACCATCTATGCGTACAAATAGTCCTACACCATTTATCGAAATGCAATCCCAAACCATTATGAAGCTACCACTACGTTTTATTGACTGTTTTTTTCTAGGCTATTTTGAAAATATGTTGTTTTTAAGAGCGGAAAGCTATTAACATTTTACAAAATAGTTTTCCTAACAAAATTATGAAATTTAAAATTGAGAATATTCAAAATATTTGACAAAAAGATCTTTTTATTTTGTTTATTTTTTTCAGAATTCCATATCTGGCTCTTACAAGAACATTTCAGCTAATTGAAGATACTAAAGGACGATTAAAAATGGTTGAAATTTTGGCCAATTTTTTTAGTTCAATAATATTGCTTAATTCTGAAGATTTACTTCCTAGTATTTACCTCTCAATAAACCAATTAGCTCCAGCATACGAAGGTAATAATCAAAAATTATTTGTAATAACAATATGATATTTTTTGTTATTTAATTATTTTTTTAAAGCATTCATTTAAGCAAATTTCATAACTAAAACAAAAACAGCGCTTAAAAATACTTAACTGTTTTCAATGCAATTGTAATTGCTTAACTAGACTTAAAGAAAATAACACAGCAAAAGTAACAAACAAAAGCAAAAAGACACAATTGTTTGCTTTGCTTCAGTATTAAGCTTCAACAAGTGTTGCTGAATGCTTACTGAAAACTTTTTAAAATAGTATGCAAAAGTAAAAAGCAAAATAAAATAGTAAATAACTTGCTTAGTCAGCAAAGCCACTATTTTATCAAAAAATACTTTATTTTTACTTAATTGTTTACTATAATGTGGGCGTATTTTGCGACCAATAACATGAAAAAAATTAAGATATCAAAGAGTTAGAATTGAAATAAGTGAAAAACAATTTGACTATTTTCCTCCATGAAACGACAAACCATCATGAAAACAACAGCAACGTAGTCAATGAATAAGTAGTAAACAGTTAAGCAAAAGCAAACATAAAGTAAACAACTTATTGCTTACAGCAAGAGCATTTCCTCATAAAATAGTTGCTTTGCTGACTGCCTAAGCAAAGAACATACACACAGTAATACTAAGCAAGTTATTTACTATTTTACTTTTAAGCTTCTGCTTTTTTACACTTGGTTATTATTTCTTAAAGTTTTCATTAAGCGTTCAACAACACAGTTGTTTACTTTGAAGCTAAAAAGCAAAGCTAAAATTTTAGTGCTGTTGCTAATCTAAAGCAAGCAACTTAAGCTCTGCAAAAAATATCATATCTGCATCAATATGGAAGAATAGGTTAAGTCAAAAAATTAATTTTTGGAGTTATTCCCAATTTTGTGTAATTTTTATCCTAATTGTTTAAAAAAAAATTAACTTAACGTATTGGTAACAACCATTGGTAATAAATAAGGCACATGCAGAGCTACAGCAATTTAAACAATAACAAGAACAACAGTCAATTTGTTTTTGTATTTTTTTTTTTTCAACCAGTTTGAATATGTCGACAGCTGATAAAACATAGGGTTGCCGGACGTTTTGGTTTATTAGTAAATGCACTGATTTTTTTTTCCTAATTTTTGTATTTCTTTTGTACAGATTTTATTTTAAATTCTTTGAATCGATGTCTCAAATAAAAGCAATCAATACAGCGTTTGCCACAGATATAAAATAATTTTCAAAGCAAATTGGTAAAATACAATATATATCATATTTTTCGAATTAAATTTATAATTGTCAGCTAACATTTATAATTCTTTAAAAACGAAATAATAAGTTGATTATTTAAAATTATATAACATAACAAGTGTTGAAAAAAGATATCTAATAGGTGTTAATAGCTGTTGGTTGTTTGTGTCTTGCTTTTTACAATGTATTTAAATATCTATAAGGTTATTAAAATATGATTCTGAAAACATTTATATTTATGAATTTAACTTTGTAAAGAAATACAAACTTTTATGTATTTTATTATTGCCTTATTTAGAAAAGGGCTGATGCCTCTTTGACTTCATTAGGAGCTTATACCGAGGAGTGTTTTGGAATGAAGGTTAATAAATTCCAAAAGCTGAGTGTCTACAATTTATTTTTGATATTTCATTTAATGATTTCTCTTAAGTAGCCAAGATGTTTTCGATTAAAAATATTGATATGAATATTCATATTGATTAGTATTTATCAGAAATTTTACAGAATCAGTTCAATAAAACTAGAAGGTAGGTAGGTAAGAAAGGCGGTATCGAAGTACCACACCCGGCCCGTTGTGGAAATAATCTTTCATGGGAGAAGAAAAAAGGAATGAAGAGAAAGAAATAGAAAGAAAAAAGAGAAGAAGGACAGAGAAAGAAATAGAAGAAAAATGGTCAGAAGTGGTGTACAGGTAGAGACGGATGCCCAAAGAGGACCAGGCATGACCTAAGGAGCCAGCTGAGACCTGATAGAAAGCCCTCCAGGTCGCATATCCTAGCCGCCTCACCAAGTCCATCGAAAGAGCCTCGGCCCGGCAACGTGAGCCTGCTCCTATAAAGAGCCGGGCAGTGACAGAGGATGTGTTCCACAGTCTCCGGCTCCCCTGTATCGCCGAAAACTGGGCAGAAGATAGGGGAGCCTGCTTCCCAAATCCTAGTAGTCGCCATCAGTGCACTGAGCATAGTCGCAAAGCCTATCAGAATCCTAAGAGATTCCCTCCTCAGATTGAGGACCCATTCCGTCCTAGAGCGGTCAGGTCGCCGCCACAACAGCCTGGGGACCCTACAGTCTCCTCTGTCCCCCCACGACTCCTTCATTCTACGACGGACCCGGCTATGAATTAAGCCTCCAAAAAAACCAAGTGGTGGTTTCACAAACGCATTCACCTGTTCAATACTTCAACAAGTCGCGCCCGCTCTTGCCAGTTCATCTGCAATCTCGTTTCCCCTTACGCCAGCATGCCCCGGAACCCAGCACAGTTTAACACTGCACACATCTAGGAGCGACGCGAGGGTACTCCTGCAGATGGCGACCAGTCGGCGACCAGTCAGCGCCATAATAGCCGCCTGGCTGTCCAAGTAAAAGACCACACCATCCCCTACAGCAGCCAAGTCGCGAAAACGCTCAGCTGCTCTGAGGACAGCGAAGATCTCGGCCTGAAAAACGCCGAGATCTAAATATTAATATATTTCAAACTCGAAGTTTAAAATATTTTAAGAGCTTTGAAATAATTTAATAATTTTAAAAAATAATTTAATAATTTTAATAATTTAAAAAAAAATATGTAATTTTTATACCAAATTCAGAATTTAAATACCGATTTTTTCTAGAATGTTTTTGAATTAAACAAGAGAAAAATAAAAATAAATGAAAAATTATACACAACGAACAAAAATTATACTGTTTATAAAAATGTCTAGTAAAATCGCTACAAAAATAACGGTATCTTTTACAACAATTTCAATATTTAAAAAATGTGGTTTAAACAGTTCTAAATACATATTAATTTTCATTTATGTATGTACTATTATTATTAGTTTTTTAAATATCTACTGTAAATATTTCAACATATTCCGATTACTCTTTCATCTCTGAAACCACATTTGAAACAATTTTCGTGACAGTGTAGTGACTACCTTTATATCACCAAAAAGGTATTATTTTGAGTTAATACAAAAGTGGAAATAGATATGTATCGTATATTTTCATAATAGAGGTATTATTTTTTTGCTTACTATGATGTATTCAGTTTCTCACCAGCAAGATGACAAAGGAACTGTTGAACCAATTATTTTTCCGAAATATCAATACCTGCGATGCAACCATTTTATTACGGTATTTTTTTAAATAGAATATTATTGCAGCTATTTTTTAAAATATTGAATTGAACCTATTTTTTAGGAAAATTTTTGACCAATGTATATCAATACCTGCTGTGTAACTATTCTTTAACATTTTTTATTGCAATAATTTTTTAGGAAGATTTTTTTAAAATATGCAAGCATTTTGTTGCAAGCAGGGCACACTTCAGCATATGTATATTTTTTGCTCATTGTTTGTTTACGGTTTTGATCTGAAAAGTTTGTTTACCTTTTCTTAGTTTGTTCACATATTTAAAGCCGCCATTTTTAAAATTCAAATCTTGGTTCCCAGGCTTAAAATTAATTAAATCAGTACATTACAGAATAGAATCAGTACATTTATAAAATAACAGTACCTATCTAATTAAAACTAAATTAAATATGTAATGACAAACAATACTTATTATATTTATAAATGTTCAAACAAAATATTTTTAACTAATAATTGCAATATTATATATATAATATATACCGTTATTTTTGTAGCGATTTTATTAAAGAAATTGTTATAAACAATATGAATACATATGTACATATTTTGCATATTTTCTCAAAATTCTTAAATGCTCTTCTACTTCAAAACTTTAAATTTTTTAAACTTACAGTTTATTCGAACTGATTCGGTAAAATTTATGATAAATACTAATCAATAAGAATATTTATATCAATATTTTTAATTGAAAACTTCTTGGCTACATACATAAAAGAAATTCAAAGCCTCATATTTTAATAACCTTATAGATATTTAAATACATTATAAAAAACATGACACAAACAACCAAAACCTATTAAGACCTATTATTCTAATATCATAAATACATTTTTTCCACAAATACACTTGTTATTTTATCTAATTTTAAATAACCAGCTTATTTAGTTTTTAAAGAATTATTAATGTAAGCTGAAAATTCTAAATTTAATTCGAAAAATATAATAATATATAATCTGGCAGCTCTATGTTTTATCAGCTGTCGTTGACATATTCGAACTGGTTGAAAAAAAAATACAAAAACAAATTAATTAATTAAATTGTTGCAGATATGCAACAACATTATTACGTCGTGGTTGCAAGTGTATTTTTAAAATAGAATTTTATTCCAGGAATTTTTTTTGTTTTTGTTTTAAAAAATGTCGATCTTTATCCACATCCAATAGCATTTTGTTGGAGATCTTTGTTAAAAATACCTTTTCCTTTTAAATATTTTTTAAAACATGTTTTCTAAAAATTTCACTGTTTATAATTGCGAATATACATATGTATATGCAAAGGCATATTATTAAAGAAATTTTTCACTAATTTCAAAATAACAAAATGTAAAATTATTTGTTTTACAAATGTGTTATCGCTTTAAAAAAATGCTTTTGATGAATACATTCAACCGTTAATAAATTTAAATGCTTTTGATCTAGTTATTCATAATATATTGATTGATAAATTGAGATGTTATGGTGTTCAAGGTCGGGAACTACCGCTTTTTGAAAATCACTTTACGAATAGAAAACAGCATGTGCAAATTGGGAACAACAAAAGCTTCTTCGGAGTGGTTAAATATGGTGTACCACAAGGAAGTGGACTGACACGATTACTGTTTTCCTTTTACTTGAATGATGTAGGAAATTTTGATCTTTTTGACCAATTGTAAATATTTGCTGACGATATACAGTGTGAAAAATAAGCACAAACTTCTGGTTAATACAATAACAAGATCAAACTCTTTTGGATTTTAAAATATTTTATTTATTTGTAAAGTTAATCATATAAATTCAATAAAAAAAATAAAAAAAAACAAAGAAAATTCGTATTTAACTTAGAACTTAGAACAGAGCTTTCTGAATGCGACAAAACATAAGCACGTCTTTAATAAATTCACTTAAAATATTAATTTTACAAATATTTAGTAGCTTAGCCCTTATTTTTTTAAAGTTCTTTACATATTCATGTTATGAACTCGATTAGATTCGATAATGTTTCACCAGAAATTTTATTCAATGCAATTTCCACTTGTCAATAAAGTTCGTCCTTATATCTGCAATTAAAGCGATTTATTTTGAGATCTACAATATCCCAAAGATTTTCTGTGGGACTGAAATCTGGTGATTGCGCTAGATATTTCAAAACGTTGATTTATTTGCCTTCACATCACCGTTTCACTCATTTACCTGTGCATTTTGGATTGTTGTCCTGTTGATATCTCCAATCAAGTGGCATTGTCTTCTCTGCATGCGGTATCAGTATGTAATTCAGGATAGTTTGGTAAACGAATCGATCCATCACACCCTTATTTTCTGTATTGGCTGAATTCTATGAACAGAAATGCATTCCTAAAAATCCATAAGAACGTCTTACATTAAACTTAGATCCATCAGAGAAGAGTACTGTCTTCCATAAAAAGTATGCCTAAGTTTACTTGCTCCTTTGTAAATTCAATTCTGCCCTTTTTATTCAGCTTAACAGACTAAATCCATAAGAACGCCTCACGTTAAACGTAGATTCATCAGAGAAGAGTACGGTCTTTCATAAAAAGTATCCTTAAGTTTACTTGCTCCTTTGTAGATTCAATTCTGACCAATCTGTTTTTGGCGGTAGTAAATGGTCTTTTTGAACTTCGACATGATAATTTTTTTCATGGTCGTTCTGTTTGCTGTTTTTCAGAGGTCTACCACCTCTGTGTATGGTTGTCAATGCGCTTGATGAACGGAAACGGCTTATAATGCGGTAAGTAATACTGTGTTGCATTCCAGATTTATTTGCGATTGATGTCACTGGTTCATCTTTATTATAATAATTAATTATTTTTTCGTCTTAATTACAGTTAGGTTTTTTTGTAGTTTTGTTCAAATATATATTATTTTGATGTTTTTTTATGTATATACTAAACACAATAACTCCTAGAAATCTAAAATGTTTTCAAATTAAAGCTTTGAAGATTGTGTATAATTTACCAGTCACTTGTCCTACAATATCATCATACAAATATTATTGTAAGTCTGTTCTGCCCGTTTTTGGTTTATATAAATATCATGTTTTATTGTTTGGTTTTAAGAACTTTCGCAATATATCAGGTTATATAACTTTTTTTATAGAGAATCAGTCACATTTCTTTCAATACAAGAAACGTCAAATCATTGTGTTACTAGGTAAAGATTGGAAATAAACAAGCAGCATATTGATTACGTGGGTGCACATATTTATTTATTGACGGTATTTAAATCACAATGTACCACTTTTATGTACCACTTTTGAAACGCTTCTCGTGTAATGAGATAATTTATGGTTGTATTTTTATTATTATTTTCTTATAATATTTTAATTCACAATCTGTAGATACGAGTATATACCTATATATTAGTATTTCTATAATAAATAAAAATTTGCCAACTTGTCTCAAAAATATTTTCATGTCGCTGAGACCAAATTGCTATTATCGAATAATAATAAAATAACAATGCATTCATTCTAGCGCCGCTCTAACATTTCAATACCACTTCTGTAAAACGATTTATCTTTTGCCTCAAAATAGGCCTCAGTTTTAGTGATAATCTCTTCATTCGTACGAACAGCCAGTAGTCGCTGGGAGCTAAATCTGGCGAATACGATGGATGTGAGAGCAACTCGAAGTTCAATTCATGTAATTTTGCATCATCAACACAATCTTGTTTTTGGTCAACAGTGCTTTTTCATAGTCAAATGTTCATGCAATATAACATCAACACGTTCTTTTGATATCTTTACGATGTCAGCTGACTCAAGCAAATTCACTTTTCAATATTTCAAAACGATTGTGTTTTTTTTTTTAATGTTTTCTGGTTTTATCTACGATCACGTTTGAAGTCAGCAAACCAATGTTTTATTGTTGTTTCTTATTGAGCGGAGTCTCCATAAATCACTGCTTGGCTTGAACACAATTCCAAGGCAATTAAAAATTAAACATTGATGGTCAGCTAGTAGTCCTGATTCAATACATAAGTTTTATATCTACATTCCCTAAATTGTAGTAATGTATAGGTGGACACACATCTAACATACTATGCTAGTATATGCCTGTCAGGACTATAAGAAAGCAAAGTTTTATAAATTACTTTACATAAACAAGTTTTCACCTAAATTTAATTGCAATTTAAAAATAATTTTTTGAGATTTCTGAGAAAGGTTTGTGTATGAAACCTTGAGTGATTCGAAGTTTCACTAGTGTTGGAATTCTAGTGGTCTTTGATAAACTTAAGGCGTAGTTGGCGAGCTGTATTCAATTAAGGCTTTTTTCGTAACTGTATGTTAGATGTTCGCTGGTTAAAATAGCACGTGGAACTGATGATTTACTTGCATTTACTACCGTTAAAGCTTAAATTAATTATTCAGTGGGCTGAATTTGAAGCAATTTATCGAATATTTTGTTTGTCCTGTGTACGTATCTCCTTTAAAATTTGTATTATAGGTTTCACGATTTTTTAGATAGTCCATTGTCACACTATTTATCTGATTTTTTTTGCCATTTTACGATAAGATTATCCTTCAGAGTTGTAAACATCAATTTTTATCGTTTCCGAAGAGCTTTATGCCATTTTTCTACCCATTTTAATTTAGTAAACTGTAGTTACCAATTTTAACTTTAATTTTATTTAGTTTTTATCCATGTTTATTGCAACGGACGACTGATCTTAATAAAAATTAAAGGTGGTTTGAACCAAAAAATAAAATAAAAATTGTTTGCTTGACTGCAAACATACAAAGAAAAGTACCAATACAATGAACTTGGGTCTGATTTTTGAGTTTAAATTATCATTTAAAGTATCTGCTATTTCTCTGAAAAAAAAAAAAAAACAATAATTGTTGTTTATTCGCAATTTATGGTCTTTTTTATTTAAAAACGATGTGGTTCTATCCTGATGAGCCGCAGAGTAATAATGTATGGTTCACTAAATTATTATTTTTGTTTTATTTCAGTTTCCAAATGTTAATTTTATATATTTAATTTATTAAATTACATTTATTCCGAAAAAATTATCGCACAATTTACTTCCGTATGAATAAAAGAATTGTTTTGAATACATTAATATAATGCATTTAATATTAATATATGCATTTTATTCCTAGGCTTGGAACTTGGGGTTGCTGAAAATACTCTGATGAAAATAATTTGTGAAGCGACTGGTCGTAAACTTGATTTTATTAAATCACAAACACATATAACTGGAGATTTAGGAATAGTAGCGGAACAATCAAGAATGGCTCAAAGAATGATGTTTAAACCAGCATCTCTGACTTTAATGGGAGTTTTTAAAAAGTTGAAAGAAATAGCTAAAACTACTGGTAAAAGTAAACTTACATCTATTAAGGACATGTTTGTTGCATGTCGTAGCTCTGAAGCTAGATATTTAATTAGATCGCTAATAGGAAAACTTCGCATTGGCATTGCAGAACAAAGTCTACTCAATGCTTTATCAACGGCTATTGTTAAAGTCAATTATGTGGACAAATTAAACAAAATTAATGAAGAAACTGTGAAATCCTAGTATATGCCTGTCAGGACTACTGATCTTAATAAAAATTAAAGGTGGTTTGAACCAAAAAATAAAATAAAAATTGTTTGCTTGACTGCAAATATACAAAGAAAAGTACCAATACAATGAACTTGGGTCTGATTTTTGAGTTTAAATTATCATTTAAAGTATCTGCTATTTCTCTGAAAAAAAAAAACAATAATTGTTGTTTATTCGCAATTTATGGTCTTTTTTATTTAAAAACGATGTGGTTCTATCCTGATGAGCCGCAGAGTAAAAATGTATGGTTCACTAAATTATTATTTTTGTTTTATTTCAGTTTCCAAATGTTAATTTTATATATTTAATTTATTAAATTACATTTATTCCGAAAAAATTATCGCACAATTTACTTCCGTATGAATAAAAGAATTGTTTTGAATACATTAATATAATACATTTAATATTAATATATGCATTTTATTCCTAGGCTTGGAACTTGGGGTTGCTGAAAATACTCTGATGAAAATAATTTGTGAAGCGACTGGTCGTAAACTTGATTTTATTAAATCACAAACACATATAACTGGAGATTTAGGAATAGTAGCGGAACAATCAAGAATGGCTCAAAGAATGATGTTTAAACCAGCATCTCTGACTTTAATGGGAGTTTTTAAAAAGTTGAAAGAAATAGCTAAAACTACTGGTAAAAGTAAACTTACATCTATTAAGGACATGTTTGTTGCATGTCGTAGCTCTGAAGCTAGATATTTAATTAGATCGCTAATAGGAAAACTTCGCATTGGCATTGCAGAACAAAGTCTACTCAATGCTTTATCAACGGCTATTGTTAAAGTCAATTATGTGGACAAATTAAACAAAATTAATGAAGAAACTGTGAAATCCAAAATAGATGAAGTTGCAATGATTTTAAAGTCTACATATTGGTAAGTAGTTTTATTTATGTTTTACTATGTTAAAGGTGAAGAATATTAGATGTAGTATTTTTTAAGGAATTAATTCGTTAATTTAATAATACTGACTTAAAGATATATTGGTGATGGGAGATTGCTCGTGGTCGTGATGACAATAAAACGCTGACTTGAATTAGTTAACGGTCAAATGTATTCAAAAGTATTTTTTAAAAAGCCACAATAAACGCACTTGTAAACCGAATAATTTTAAATGCTGTAAAACGACATACACAGATGGACAGAAGTCACCGTCATTTCATCTTTAGAATGTTTGAAGAACTGTCATACTGGGATAATAATTGAAACACAAAATTTTAGTTTTTTATCAAAAGCAATAATTCATTTTGTCTCTATTTCAGTTAAAACCAATCTTTTTTTCTTAGCCTATTTTACAAAAACTAGTGTTAAACGTTCATAGTTCATATATTTTATGGACAAACCAGTGCTTTCCTTTACCATTGCAGCAATTTCTGATGGCGGAGTTTTGTTAGTTATTTGCCGCTTTTCACGAACAGATAGTGCCGGCTGTCGGTCAATTCTTTGTTGATATACCCACTCTGGATTGTCTTTAAAGTGAATAATTATACCAGTAATGGTGGACGATTTACTAATGAGTATATTTCCCGAAAAAATTTATTTTTTAAATAATTTTTATTTAAATAATTTTTTTTTAAATAATTTATTATTATTTATTTTTTATTATTTTATTATTTATTATTATTTATTTTTTAAATAATTTTTTTTCAATTATCATTGCTTTCCTTTTTTGACTAATCTTTAGTACACGTTCGGCGTTAACAATCTTTTTAAAGCAAGTACCGTTATTAAATTTTAACAGATCATTCCCTATTTATATGAATTCATTGAAAAAATAGTTTAAAGTTTTAAAATGGCTTTAATTTAATCAAACATTGCTATTAGAAAACATGTAATAAGAATCTTTGGTTTACTGAATTTTTTTAACATATTGTTACGATTTAACCTGTTTAAAACGTTTGAGTTCATTTAATTTGTGTTAAAATAAAATTAACACCACTATTGTCATTGTTACAGTTATATTTTTATTTAGTACACATTAACTTTTATACACTTTACAACAACTTAATATTCGCTTATACATCACTTTTATTTCCGCTTCAACACATCTTTATCTTACGACAGCAAAATGATAACTAACTGATATGTGGGTAAAGCAGCCCCTTTATATACCTAATTGCCTACAGTGTGGAAGGTTCCGGAAATATCGAAATATCTTCTATTTTCATATCCGTTAGTTCTAATCTAACGTAAAGATAGTCGATTTGGCAGCGCTGCCAAATTGACAGGGTGACAAATATCTACCAAGTATACCAAAATTGTGGAATTTTTTTATTTTCGTAACACCGCCTCCCACTTAAGCCTGTTTGTCCCGAATAGGCTCATTATCTTTCTTCCCATAGCTCGCCAGTTGCTCTAGATGTACCACTTTCATTTTTGATCTTGGGCTATTGTTTTTCTGTATTCGGTATACCACAGCAGCTTTGGAGACACTCCTTTCTTCCGCTGTGGGTTCTAGAGTAAAACCAGTTGTCCCTCATGGAAGCCTTCCGTGTTTGCTGCGTGATCATACCTGGCTTTTAACCTATCACGGACCGTTTCTAGTCGTGTTGCATCGTTTCATGAAGTTCTGTGGAACTTTCATTTCTCTTGGCATTACTGACTTGTGCTCTCGATTTGTATTGCTGCAGATGGTTTTGACTTGTTCTGACTCCATTTTTAGCCGCAATACATTCAGTGCAGTTTGCTATCCATCCGGTGCAGCTTGCTTGCATCCAACCCAGTAATAACGCTATTTTAATTTTTCTACTGTCTTTGCCACCCTAAGATGCCTTCCGCTGTGTTCCTTATGAGACTGATTTAAAATTTCATTAATTTTTGAGGGAGGAACCACTATTAGATTGGAGGTTGTATTTCCGTCTGCACTTTCCCAGCTTCAGTATCAGCATCTATCTATCGACTTTAAACTATTCCTTTGAGCCAAATAAGCATTAATTAGAGGGCTATTTGCTGATATTTCTTTACTAGTAGGCCGTTTGTCTTTTTCTTTAGCCGTTATCATCCTTGCCAGTACATGGTCTTTGCTCTGAGCAGTTGACCAGTCCTCATTAACCTCCAGACGCAATTGTCTGATGTTGATAATGGTTTCTTTGACCTTATCACCTGTTTTATCAGCGGCTATTTTACACTCGTTTTTACTCTTTTCACTCCAGTAACACACTTCACTGTTACGTGGTACAGCCTCTATTATGCTGATTACCATTATGTCCAACCTCATTTACATTACGGCGCTCATTTATTTGTTTTCTGTTGTGTATACCTAGGCTTAATTTATGCGACTCCCGGTAAGACCTTTTTTGCTAAATGTTTTGGGTTTTCTATAGATGCTGTTTTTCCATTTATCATATCTCCATGGTGAAGCAAATCTTGCACTTCTGAGCGGTGCCTTACAATGCCTTTTAAAATGATCGCTCTGGCCACATTTTTGGCACCTCATTTTTGTCATTTGCTGTTTTTCGGTCAAAAGCCGCTCTACCACCTCTTTGATAGCTGTAATGAAATCTTGTTTGGTAGATACAGTTTTTATGCTATACGCTACAGGTACATAAACTGTGGTTTAGATATCTGTTAAGCGGTCTCCTGCGCTAGTAATATCAGTGTAATATCAGTATCCCTTATACCAATGATGAATAATGTTTCGGTCTTAATTTGCTCTACTAGTGGGTGTGTATCCCCTGGATAACTATGCACCACCAAACTCTCGACCTCCATTGCAAAGGCTTGCAATGATTCATTAGGTTTTAGCGTTCGGCACCTTAATTACATGCGGTACAAATCTCGTTTGTTCTCGTCACCAAATTTACGTTTTAGCGTCACCATTAAGTCGTTGTAGTTATTTCTGCAGCGGGCTGGCATGGTTTCTAAAATTTCTGCTGCAGCACTTTTTAACGCCAAAATTAATTCCAGCGTCTCCTCTTCATCATCCCATCCGTTTCTGCTGACTATAGTATCGAACTGAAATTTGAATACCGCCAAAGGCACCTTCATTTTTTCCATCATAGCAGCTAGCATCGAATTAACGACTATACTATTTGTTGTTTAGTGCCACTCATCTCAGGCTCATTCTCATCACAAATTCGTGAGTATCGTTGTCTATGCCGTGTTTCTGAAATACCTCTTAACAGACGTTTTTGTAGTTCGGTTTTATTACCGGTTGTTGACAGCTCTATTTTATTTAATTTTTGTTTGAGCCTGTCCACTTTTAATTCTTGGAATTTCATTTTACTTCGTTTTATTTTATTTTTTTGCTTGCTTCATTATTTTATTTTATGTACGCAACCCCACTTCTGACACCAATGTAACGTTTTAACCTTTTTAAAACATTTGAGTTCGTTTAAATTAATAAAATTGATACCACTATTGTTGTTACAGTTATATTTTTATTTACTACACAATAACTTTTATACAGTTTACAACAATTTAATATTCGCTTACACAACATTTTTATATCCGCTTAAACACGTTTATCTTACGACAGCAAAACGATAACTAATTGACTTGTAGGTAAAGCAGCCCCTTTATATACCTTATTGCCTACAGTTTGGAAGATTCCGGAAATATCGACCATCTTCTATTTTCATACCCGTTAATTCAAATGTAACGTAAAGATGGTCGATTTGGCAGTGCTTCCAAATTGACATGGTGACACATATCTACCAAATATACCAAAATTTTGGCATTTTTTTATTTTCGTAACGAGATTTTATTATTACTAATACCCAAAACTAAAAGGAAGAGGGTGTTGTGCGTCTTTTTATTCACACTGTAATTAAGTTATTAAATATAAACATTGTAAATTTATATATCTTTGGGTTGTTGAACGAAAGCATTGTATTTGCGTAATTTGAATATGTTTAATTTAATTTTTGTTTTTATTAGGTTATTGAACGTACACGTTGTATGAAAATAAATTGCCTGCATAAACGGAGAGTTATTTATAATTGATTTTTTCTCCATGAATTCTTCGTGTCCAGCAATTGTGCTGACTTAGAACAAAATTAGTATATAAGCTTTGAATTTTAAAAAATTAAATCAGAATTAAAAAGAATATCGAAGAAATATAAAAATATTGTTTTTGAAGTGAAATTTAATACTTAGACAAAACCTCGAACAAAAACTGTATCTGCGCCTCGTCCTTAGATATATTTTGATGATAATCTTGCACAAGTTTTATTCCCTTTTCTGCTGCACAGTCGTCAACAATTTGTATTTTTCAACGATGCTTTTTCCTTTAATGTCATCTTCTGAATTGTCCCATGTTTTTGGGTTCTTTTCAAAAGTTTGTACAAATATTAGAACGGCTAAATATCAGGTCATTGACAGGATGACGCATAGGATGACACATAGATGGGCATGCAGTGACGGTGATTCTTGTCCACAAAAAATATGTACTATGAACATTAAATATTTGTTTTTGTATATAAGACTAAGGAGAAAATTGGTGTTTAAACTATAATTTTATTTAAATATATTATAGTTTTTGTTTAAAATACAATGTTTTGAGTTTCAATTATATATATACCGTGGCAGCCCTTCAAACCTTCTAAAGATGAAATGACGGTGAATTTTATCCACCTGTATATAAAGAGATATATATATTTTTAATTTAATTTAAACATTTTCTTAACAAAATGAATGAAATTGTGGAAATGTTTTTTTTTGAAAAAGAGATGGCCAATAAAATGATATTGCATGTTGACAGGTATTGAAATTTTGGAAAAGCTCCTAAAAAGATAAATAAAAATTTTTGTTAAAAACGCTTGATATTTAGGGAAAAAAAATTGATAAAAATAAATGCGACAAGATATTTTAAAAAATAAATGCAATAAAATTCAATTTAAAACGCCAATAAAATTCTTAATATTTTGGAAACCATTTCCCCAAAAAATAGTTGAAATAAAATTATATTGTTACAAAAAATAAGGCTTATTACATTGCTAAACAGATTAAACAAAATCTGCAAAAACAACTATATGCGCTGTTTATAAATAACCAAATCAACAACAACAAACAGAAATAAAGTTAATAAAAATAAACGGCAACAACAAAAAACAACATAGAAAAGAAAACAAGTAACAGACAGTATGAAACAATAACGGAGAACAAGAAATGAAAGAAGTAGACGTTTACATTAGCCTGGTTACATAAGAACTGAAAGAAAAAAAAAGAAAAGAAAGAAGTGGAATCTACCTGAAATATCGAGAGATTCGAGAGCTTTAAAGTACTGTTTACTCAGCCATATAAAAAGCACATCGGTGCGAACAAGTCAGCTTTAGTAAAGTTAACGCTGCGAACGAGTTTAATTGGTTGGAACTCAGTGTAGAGAGGGTTTAGTGTGGTTAAATTCTGGTTGAAGAGAAATTAAGTAGCAATCGATCGACTTGGAAGATATTTAGGTAGAAAGATCTTTCTTTAGGTACAAAGATCTTTCTTTAGGTAGAAAGATCTTTATGTGGAAAGATCTTTCTTTATGTGGAAAGATCTTTCTTTATGTAGAAAGATCTTTTCTTTCTTTACATAGAAAGATCTTTTCTTTCTTTCTTTACATAGAAAGATCTTTCTTTAGATAGAAGAATCTTTCGATTAATTGTTGTTGTTTACAAAGTTGTAAACATAGACTGTAATAAAGAATAACAATTGCTATTCATTTAGAAAAGATTAAGTGGAACACAAACTTTTTTAATAGGTTGGTGCGAATGTCGGTATCAAAAACGTACACCACCCAGAGACCACAGAGACCCTGAAGAAGACCTTTCCTTGAAAAGAAAAATAAATTAGAAGGGAAGAAAGGAGAAATGGAAAAGGAGGGAAAGAGGGCAGCAAAGGAAGTAATTTAGACAATATACAAAAACGACAAAATTAAATTACAAAAAATGGATACCCAAGTAGATTACCGGGTATCACCTAGTGAACCAACCCAAACCTGACAAAAAGCACTCCAGGTCACATATCCTAGTTGCCGCCACGTTGCCCAGACCATTGAAGGGCCGGGCAATGACAGAGGATATGTTCTACAGTCCTTGGCTACTCCGTATCGCCTCAAATTCGGCAGAAATTTGGTCCTCAGAGCACAGTGCCCAGACTCAAAACCTATCAGAATCCTAAGAGATTTCCTCCTCAGGTTGAGGACCCATTCTGTCCTAGAGCAGTCCAGTTTAGGCCAAAGCAGCCTGGAGATCCTACAGTCTTCTCCGCTCCTTCGCTACTCATCCATTCTACGCCGTACACAGCTATCCACCAAACTTTCAAAGAAGCCAAACGGTGGTCTTATAGACGCATCCGTCACTTCGATGCTCCTAGCCGCTCCGGCTCTCGCCATCTCATCTGCAGTCTCATTACCCCGCATGCCATAGTGCCACGGAACCCAGCACAGCCTAACGCTGCACTCATCCAGGAGCAACGTCAGGTTACTTCTGCACAATGCAACTAGCCTAAAGCTGACATGGCGTCCAGTCAGTGCTTTGATAGCCGCCTGACTGTCTATGTAGATGACACGCTATCTCCCTCAGTAACCTATTCGTGAATTTGCTCAACCGCCCTAAGGCTATATATATTTTAAAAATATTTTATATATTCTGAAGTATTTCAAGAAGTTTATACATCTACATCGTCTTCCATAGGATTATTCCATTTTTATTATTATTATCGTCCTGACCAGGTACCATTGCACGACCCTGCGAACCATGGGATCTATTATACCCCCTCTGGTCTATAGTCTGTTTAACAGATCTACTAGTTTCCTAATGAACATCACAGATCTGAAACCGTAATGGTGGATATGTCACCCAATGAGACTCTATGTCTGCCTAAACACCTCCATAGGATTATTCCATAAGTATTTCTATTTTAAGAGCTTAAGGTCCATTTTTTGAAACTCCACCTTAATCCTAGAAACCTCAGAAATTGTAATGTCTAGTTCTTCCAGCTTTTAGCCTTGATTTCCATAATTATTTGAGCACCTCAACATTCTTTATAAACTTCAGAAATGCTCGCATAGTTAGCAGGAAGTTTTATCAATGGTATTTCAAAGAATTTTTTACGTAGCCACATAAATTCATCACATTTAATTGACGTTGCGAATAAAGCCAGTAATAATATTTGGTGAGAGAAAATATACCTCTTCCGTATTCAACATCCTCCAGGAGCATAATTCTCTGAGCCTAGATAACTGGGAACTCACACAGTACATGTTCATATGTTTCAGCACAGGTCATGCAGAACCGATCATCCTCAACATTTCCCAAGAACTGATAGTTTCTAAGACCACAGCGCCCAGTAAACAGACCTGTTAGTACCCTGAGATCGCTCTTATTGATACCTTCTGGATCTACTGAGAGAAAGCATCCATTTCACTCGCCATTAAACACTTTCGTCGTTTCATAATTGACTAAATGTAAAAAAAGTGATTAAAGGGGTAAAGAGGAATACAAAAGTTTTAAAAATTGTAATACAAAATATTGAAGGAAATACACCGTTCATGCGACATGTTATATATATACAATAGTTAAATTATAGTCCCAAAAAAACGTCTGATTAAAATGTTTATAATTTTTTGTTGTATTTCACTTGCTTATAAGCTATTGTAACTAGAAAAAATTTTCATTGAATCATCGCAAGATTATCTAAAAATAAAAGTTAGGCACTTATTTTTTCACAAAATAAATATCGAAAAAATCAGCAGACTTAACCGATCGAAAACTACAGTAAGAAACACAAAAATATTTTACTTCAGCTAATTTAAGAGAAAAACTTATCTTAAGGCATAGAATTTCATTTTATATTACTTTAAAAATAGAATATCGTTAGATATGAGAAATGTGCTTTCAAATCGTGATGTTGTATACAAACAACAAATGCATGAAAGGGTTAACTATGTTTGGTTCTTCACAAATTTAAAAATCTTACGGCATTTTGGGCAGTATACTCAAAATAGACCCATCCCCTTTTTCGATTTCAAGAAAACGTGACCATGTAACACATTTTCCTTTTTTGGCACCTTATTTTCTCCTTCATTTATTTTCTTTAAATTTTCGTCACAATTATTATTAATTATTTGTATCGTTTACTTCATCTCTTTAAATGTGAATGATAACTGCAATTGTCTAATTTATAAGAGTCAAATTTTCTTCTTGCTACGGGGTAAAAACAGAATTAAAATTAGTGGGTTTTCGAATTGGGTAGAAGAACAAGCTTCGTGATATGCCGGGTAAAAATGACAGAAGCTGTTCTGATGTCCGCAGAACGGACACTAGTGTCAGGTACTTTCATATTCAAAGGTAAAAGTGACATACGATCTCGGTTGAATTTCACCTGCGATTGGGACAATGTCATACGAGCATTTTCGGATTTTGAAATACATCTGAAATAACATCTACAATCATACGATATTATTCGCATTGCACAGGTTAAATCTGAAAAGTATGTCCAACTGAAGTTCAATTTTAACTGAAAGCGAATGAACTTCCAAGTGTTGAAGGTGCGGATAATCGTCTAAAAATAATCGCCTTAGCATAAGGGTTAGGAGTTTCAAATTTTCGTCCTAGTCTAACTTGTCTTTCCGTATTTATTTCATTATAATCTTTCCTATATTAATTCTGGGTGAGAGCCAACCGGCGGGGTAAAATAGCTTGGATATATCAGACAAGACTGCACGTTGAGTAAACTGATATCAGCATAGCTGAAATATTAGTTTAAAGTATAAGCTGTCTGTGGCAGCATTCCATTTCAATCCTAGGGTTTTAGTAGTGCTGGCTTCTGCATTAAGCAGATTCTCACGGGGTAAATCGTAAGTAGTTAGCTGTCCATTTTCGTAGCACGAAATCAGCCGATCTAAGGACTTGTACCAGTTCATTACGTCTCTTAAATGCGCTTTTTAGCTCACGAGAGCCAGCTAGTACGTCGTCAACATACGTATGGATTTTTAAAATTTCAATTCCAATTGCAAAAGGGTAAAAATCGCTAAATACGGTGTACAGTTCCCACCGTACGTAACCGTAATAAGCTCATAGGCTTTCACTTCAGCGTCGGAATCTTCGCAGTAACCAACGAAAATTTAGCTGTAAATTTCTTCGATACCCGCATTAAAAAGGGCTAAGGACTTGTACCAGTTCATTACGTCTCTTAAATGCATCTTTTAGATCATGAGAGCCAGCTAGTACGTCGTCGACATACATATGTATTTTTAAATTTCAGATGCCACAATACGCAGATATTCACAATCGTTCGCCATTTACAAAATCGTTCAAATCGTCAAATACGGTGTACAGTTCACGTCGTACGTAACCGTATTAAGCTCATAGGCCTTCACTTCAGCGACGGAATCTTTGCATTAACCAACGAATATTTAGCGGTAAATTTTTTCGATACCCGCATTAAAAACATAGCGAAGAATCGCTAGCGGAGTACCAAGTCCATAAGATCTGCCTGCAGAACAAGCCCGGGATATAAAATGTTATTTAAACTCACACCGTTTGTGGAGGGGTTCGAGACGTTAAATATGACTCGTAATTTGGCAGTAGAATCGAGAATCGTATGTATTTTTAAAATTTCAGATGCCACAATACGCAGATATTCACAATCGTTCGCCATTTACAAAATCGTTCAAATCGTCAAATACGGTGTACAGTTCACGTTGTACGTACCCGTATTAAGCTAATAGGCCTTCACTTCAGCGACAGAATCTTTGCATTAACCAACGAATATTTAGCGGTAAATTTTTTTCGATACCCGCATTAAAAACATAGCGAAAGAATCGCTAGCGGAGTACCAAGTCCATAAGATCTGCCTGCAGAACAAGCCCGGGATATAAAATGTTATTTAAACTCACACCGTTTGTGGAGGGGTTCGAGACGTTAAATATGACTCGTAATTTGGCAGTAGAATCGAGTGAATTTTGGAACTTTTCATGCTTCCGAAAAGGGACCAGCTGTTGTTTAGTTTAACATGGGTGTAAAATTATGCAACAGAGTGCAGCGGTTGAGACGTAAATACTTCACCAGTAAATATTCAACCGAAACAGTTTCCGGGCGATCAGTTTGCCGTTCGGATGTACTTTCACATTCGTAGTATTTACGGATATACGTTTTCTCCAAAAAGTTTACTCACATGGGTACACATGACGTCGGTCTTAATAATATTGGGAAAAGTGCAGGTTAATATTTGGATAAAGAACACGAGCTCAACCGACCGGTAATTTTCTCAACTCTCAATGCGCAAAGTTTGAGTCTGAAATCAGTGTTGATCGGAGATCCGGTCGTAAGAACGCATCATGCCCGTTACTTTAGTGGCAGGCACCGAAAAAGTTATGTTAATCAAGCTTCCTTTGAAACTTCTCTAAAATAAAGGCACCTTGCGATCCAGGTTCAACCAACGATCGAGCCGCACATTTAATATCATCTAATAGACCACACGAATTGCTGCATTTACTCCAAGCGAATATTGAAGGGTCAAAATTTAAAGGGGGTTGTACTTGATTGCAAGCTGATTTTGATTTGATTCACGAAAGTGAGATGCATGTCCAGTAATACTAGAATCTGTCGGGACCACTTTTACAGTCTTTAAATTCATATGAAGTTGCTAGGCAAGCAACATTTAAGTTTCCGTACTGTCGGTATTCTTTAATCAACATTCTGACTAACAAAAGTAGAACAGAGTATTAATGGGTGAGTTTTCTCGCTGAGAAAACAATGACAAGTTGATGGCGAAGTGCCTTGGAATGTTTTTCCAGTCATTGGCGATTTCCTCAGGGACCGAACTTAAAACTCTTTCGGAAATTGACGGTATTAGGGTTCTTGTTATGGGATTGGGTCGGGTTGAAGGTGAGATTGTCATGTCAGAATTCGATTCTAGAGTCTTGGATAGTTTTGGGGAACCGGTACATACAAATATTAGATGGTGACATACTTCAGGGGTTACCTCAAGCAAAGTTTATGGTGTAGTACAGGTTCTTAATGTTCGGACGTAATTCGTTGGCAGTGGTTCGATAAGAGAGTTCGAAGCTGTTCGTTTATAAGGGTTTCTTTGTTCTCATATGTGTCTACCAATCTTTTCATGTAATATCAAAGCTAGCATTGGTCAACTGTACTCTTCTGCAGCAAACAATACAATTTTTGTACCGGAGTTATTAGGGGGGTTATCACCATATAAGGCAGAGCGCATGTCGCGAAACGATGACCAGTTCTTACAATCACCGTAAAATACGTAAAAAAATATTGCTTTATTTATAAGAGCTTAAATTCAAAAAATAAATAAACAGAATAATACAACAACAAAAAAGTTATAAAACACACTAGTACTGCAATAAAATAAAAACAGGTTCTTGATTCAGATAAATATAAAGTAACTTTTCAATTAGATTTTCTTTAAAAAGGGGGGCAAATTAAATTAAAATTAAACCAATTTTTAAAATTAATTTAAAAAAATAAAAAGTTCCACAAAAGTAAAATAAAACTAAAATAAATAAGAGTAAAATAATGCACTTAAATCACGTAGTAACCGGTTATCCATACGAGTAAAAAATTGCAGCACTAATTTTTTGCGACATATGTATGTATATATACAGTAGCGAGCAAAAGTGAACAAATGCTTGGAAGTTAAATAGGAAATACCCTCTAAAAATAAAAGTACTCAAGCAAATAAAACAAAACTTCTTGAATTTATTCTTTAATATGTTCTTAAAAATAAGCACTAAAAAATGTTTATTACAACAATTTAAATAGAAAAAAACCAAAAACTATTTCATATTTTCTCGGTTTTGCTCGTTTTTCTTTGCATGACAGTTCTAATAAGTTTTAATATTTTGTCCACAAGCCTTTGTTTTTTATAACGCTATTAATACGCTTGGTCGAACTTTCAACAAGATTTTGAATAATTTCAGGCGGGATTTGGTTCCACTCGAACTGAGCACGTTACCATAATTCTTCCTAGTTTGGGTGCATTTTGGTATTTTCCTAACTTCCTTTTCACTATTGCCCACAAATTCTCTATTGGATTTAGATCGGGGCTTTGTGCGGGCCAATCCAATAACTGAAACTCTTGTTCTGACAACCATTTCTTAACAATTTTAGCTTCGGATCACCATCTTGTTGGAAGATAACTTCCTTTTGTGGATAAGGGCTTTTATCTACAAAATCTGGCAAATTCGTCTGCAGTATATTTAAATAATCCTCCTTTCTCATTATACCATTTATTTTTACGAGTGAACCCATTCGCCAAAACGTAAAGCATCCCTACACCATCAAACTGCCTTCACCATGTTTAACAGTCGGCTTTACGTGATGCCTTTGGTTGCTCTCTGTTGGTCGCCGCCAGTAATAACTTAATCCGTCTGACTGAAAACGGTTTATTTTATCGGAGGTCCAATTTTTATACCTTTTGGCAAATGCGAGGCGTGATTTTATATTTTTATTTGATAAAGCCGCCTTTTTCTTTTTGATGGCTGCTTTGTAACCTATTCTGTGAAGTGCTCTTCGCGAGGTCCACTCACTAACGTCCTTATTTAGAATCTCCGCAGCTCGTTTTGGTGTCACAGAACTGTTATTTTTCATTTGTCTTATCATAAGACGAGCGTCAGAGCCTGATAAAAGTTTTGGCCGTCCTCCAACAATTCATTTTTGAACTACATTACGCCTCTTTTGCACGTTAACTACAGGACGTTGGCTAATACTTAAAACTTTGGAAATTTCCCGAGATTTTCAACTTTCAGCCAGTGCTGCTACACTATTTTCTAATTCTGTACTAATTTTTTTCATATTTTTAAAGACTGAGCGATACTTTGAACACTTTTACTTAAAAACACCTTTTTTGCGACTAATATCAAGTGAAATTAAACCAGAAAGAATAAAACGCGATACACAAAAAAAGAACGGTAATTTATAACTGTTTAGTTATTATAGAATTTCTTTTTTCAAGTAAGCAAAACGTGCAAAACTTAGCAAATAATGAATTATTTATAATTCTGACTCTTTCTCGTTTGAATGGATGTACTCGTTGCTTATTTTTTTTTTTAGAGAGAACATATTCATGTATAAATATAAGAACTTTTGTGTTATTTGCTTGCATATTTGCATTTTAACAAAAAAAATTAATACTAAATTGCTCAACATTTGCTCATTTTTGCTCGCTACTGTATATACTAGGGAATCGAATTATTTATAATTCTGCCTCTTTCTCGTTTGAATGGATGTACTCGTTGTTTATTTTTTTTTTAAAGAGAACATATTCATGTATAAATATAAGAACTTTTGTGTTATTTGCTTGCATATTTGCATTTTAACAAAAAAAAAAAAAAATTAATACTAAATTGCTCAACATTTGCTCATTTTTGCTCGCTACTGTATATACTAGGGAGATCGAATGATTTTTATTCGACCGGTTTTAACCGGTTTTTTTGGTTTTATCGAATACGGTTTTTTGAAAATCTTAATTTTTCGAATACCGAATAAACCGGTTAATTTAACACGAATAAACCGGCTAATTTAACACGAATAACCGGTTAATTTAAATAAGTATTTATACGTTTGTATATTTCTTATTGAAAATATGCCATCGTTTAACTATTTGTATAAATTTAATTATTTTTGTATATATGACAACCTTGAACGTCTCACAAAGAAATTGAAAACCAAGGTAGATCGAAAAAGATATGCACTCTTGAGCATCTCTCATCTTCTGTAAATAAATATTGATTTTTATATATGGCGAATGATCAACTAGGCTCGTTGAAAGCCCACAAACCCACAAACGCTGATTCCGAACGGCAGATATATTAGTTAGTGAAGTTTTTCACAGCGTAAATACACATAACTAATCGCTAGCAATGTTGTGAGGTGATATCACTGTTGAAAATTGTCAGACTGTGTGACATGGAATTAAACCCACGACTTCTTGGTTAGAAAGTGGGTTCTTACCCAACATACTATAGTGACACACTCATTATTAAATACGTGGTGCATAAATTTACATACAGTGTTGCTCGGAATGTAAATTACCATATAACTATAAAAACAAACCTTTAACTCCATTCTCTACCAAGTAATACAACAAAAACAAAATTAGCTCTTTGAGTAGCTGTTTGAAATTTAAGCAACTTTCAGTACTTTGTGTAATAAACTTTGTTTTTTATGGCCTCCGCACACCGTTTTGACATAGTTTTTATGAGATTTGTTAGAATTATTGTTAGTATTGATTGCCACTTTAATTTTAAGCTCTCCGTCTGCTTTGCTTATTTTTAAAACGACGTGGTCCAGCTCTGCGCTTCCAGAACTAAGAACAATTTTACTTAAATAAAAGAATCGGTTAACCGGTTATTTGAATTATTAGTAACCTAAAACCGGTTTTTTAAGTGATACCTTTCGAATTATTCAAAAACTGGTTTTTGAAAAAAATCGAGTAATCAATATATGGCCAAAAAATAGATGTGAACTAAATAGCAAACAATTTTTTTATACAACCTTGATTAAAAAGTTCCCGGAATAACCTCCTCGTTTTTTTTTTTTTTTGTTAAGTTGGTACATATGTTGAATAATGGGAAAATAATTGTAGTGTAGTATTAGGGTGGTCTTCTTTTACTGCAGCGTTGTTCAAAACAGACTTCGCAATTGGTGGAACCGATATTGTTTTATTTTGTACATTCACACCTGGTCTGATGGCGTAATTATAGTTACAATCACTATCGATGTCACGACATAGATTAGATCATTAGATATTTTACGTTTTAAATTCGGCTCATGAATACCATTTACGATGTGTCTGGCTATTGCGGATTAAGGTAGGTTGCCTCTACCGTCTAAAGAGTACATTCTAAAGTAGAACTCCTGTGGAGTCTCATTCAAACGACGCCTCATTCGTGACAATATTGTAGGATATCCACAGCATTGTCTTCGTGCGGAAAGACTGATTGTCCCAGCCGTAAGCTGATTTGAACGTCTCTACGGATCGGATAAATTGGGTTGAATTTACTGATTCATTCGATATTGGCTCGAAGTCCGGCAGAATTGCGATTATTTCCACTGCGCTGTTACACGGGTTCGATACATTTTCGTTAAACGGTGTTAAATTTTGATTAAACGGTGGTAGCGGAAAAACATTAGGCGACGACAAGAACGGAGGTAACTCCATCGGTTGCGTTGTGTAGTAATTCAAAGATATATGTGGGTGTGTTTGTGTGACATCAGTGGTCTGGAGCTATTGTTACATTATTCTGACCTACTCCGGACGAAAAAAACAATTGACTATAACTATGACGAGGTTGACGAATTTGTTAAGTAGTTGGTTGTACGGTAGTGATAGGTGTCATAATTTCAGCATGTGGGTCTAATGGTAAAGGTTGAGGTATATACGGCTGTGAAATTGTAGGAGGAAGATGTTGGATGATGCTATTCACTGCTACATTTTCAGCGGCCCCACTTGCCGCAGTGGCTAATCTGTTTCCCTTTTAATGATCGGGGCTTAAATGTACCGGAGAGTTTTCGTGTGATACAGTTGATGAATAAGAAGGCTGGATACGAGCAGACATCGCACACAAATCTACAAGAGTTTCCTCTAGCTAGTGCGTTCTCTTATGACGGAAGTATTAAAATTTCTGGCTTTTTCTTCAAGAAGTTCAATTAAAATCATTTTGTTACCAGTAGATGGTGTCTCATGTTTTTCTACGAATTCGTATCCCACTACCGAAAAAATGTCAACGTTGATGCGTTATTCACCAAGCTAACATTTTTGTAAACAATAAAACACGAAATAAAGGGTCTGCCAAATAATTTTTTTTTTTTTTTTTTTGAAAATGCTATAAAAAAAACTACTGAATATTTTCTCAAATATCTTTTTTTATTTGAAAGTACAATCCTTCCGGTTAATAATGGAAAATAATTTCATTCAAATGGCTGCCTCGGCTGGCTATGCAGTAGCCTACACTATCGGTCCAATTTTTAAGCACATTATCAATTGTGTGCAGCTGTGTTTCACCAATGGCTTCATGAATATTGTCCTTTGAAGCGTCAATTGTCTCTGGCGTGTTGGCGTAACACTTATCTTTGACGGCACCCCACAAATAATAGTCCAACGGTGTCAAATCGCAGTTCCGAGGTGGCCAAACGACATCAGCTCCGCGGCTGATAATGCGATCTTCAAAAATAGGGCCCAAAACATCGAGAGTAGCTTCGGCTGTGTGGCACATAGCGCCGTACTGTTGAAACCAAATGTTGGTAATATCCTCCTCTTCAATTTTTGTGAACAAAAATTCGTTCAACATGGCCCGATAACGATCGCCATTGACTGTAACGGCCACTCCTTGCTCATTTTCGAAGAAAAATGGCCCAATTATGCCTCTGGACCAAAATCCGCACCAAAGAGACTCGTCTTGGGTGTATCGGCTTTTCAATGTATGCGTGCGGGTTTTCTGTACCCCAAATGCGACAATTTTGCTTGTTTACATACCCGCCAAGATCAAAATGAGCTTCACTGAAAAGATTATAATTTTTTTTTTTTTTTGCAAAATCGGCATCTTCTGTAAGTCGATCGCAGGCCCAGATTCCCAGCGTTGTTCAAGCGTATACACAACCATATTCGTTCAGTGGAAGGATAAAACTAATTATCTGTCAAATTAGACATGAGCTAAGTGTTACCATTTACGAAATAAGCACTAGTTGAAAAAAAAAAACGTTAGATAGCGGACCCTTTAGAACTTGTGTATGTATACGTATGTTTTTGGTCGGCGTCCTTTTCATCTGACGGTTTCGATTGAATTTATTTTATTACTGCAGAGTAGCATTGCTCACAAGGATGAGTGCAAAATAAATTATATTGTGTTTCGTATTAAAAATTTGGTTACCCAGATTCTTACAAGGACTGTGAGATTACAGAAAATTGCAAGATAGGCTACAGCTCAAAAACAAACTGTAACAGATAATTAAAATAATGAGACAGTATTTAAATCATATACCCAAGGACTAAGACTTTCAAAAGCATAATTCACAAACAAATCTGTGGAATAATAAAAATAATCTATCATTTAATGAAATAGAAAGTGTTGTCGCCCATATCTGCAGTTCGATTACGTGTCCGCACTCATTTACACAATGATCGAAATAAAACCTGAATCGAAAGAAAAAGATGACAATAATGTTCTCAAAACCAGTTTTGCTATAGAACAGGAACAGAAAAATATGCAAAATTGTAAACATTTAACAAAAATCCAAATTTAGTGTATTCACAAAGAAGTTCAACAAAAAACACTCAATTTTTGTTTGTTTTTTAAACAATTGTCAAGCGTCCCAACTTGCTTTTTTTAGCATGTTATTAAATTTTATCTACTATTAAAGTGAACTAAGTTTTATGTACCAAGTGGCATTTGTTATCAGTATCAAAAATTATTTTGGTTTATTAGAATCCGTTCAATTTTTGAAGCTGAGGCAGTGTTTCAAATTGATAAGTTACTTTAACTATCGTTTTGCTTGGTAAGCTTTTTTCTCCATTGCTTTAACCGTTGAGTTTCTAAGTTAAGACTTCGGAAGCTTAACAACGTTAAGCATACTGTAAAGAATAAAGGGATGAGTATTATGGTTTATGAGTGTTTCTCAAAATGAAGCGGCTGTAACAGTAAAAATCGATGATAATATCGCATCTAATGTGTATAGTAAGATTCTGCAGAAAATTTTGAAGAAATCTGTTGAAAAAATTAAATTATAATCGATTCTCTTCTAGTAAGGACAACAATCATAAACACACATTACTCATTGCAAAGTAATTTGAAAATAATAAAAACATACTGTTCGCGATAGTTGGAGAGTGCGGTCGTACTCCCAACTTTCTAAAAATAAAATCGGAAATAGATGAAAAATAAAAATAATAAGAAAAATAGTACTTACTCAGCGTGGAATTATAATTTAACTAAATAATTTAAATTTAGAAAAGTGAAAAAGAAAAACATATACATAAATTATAAAGGTACGCCATTATTTAAATTTATGAGTGCTCCCAGCGCTAGCTTTAGTGAACGCCGACTCAGTTCCAAGAGCAGAAACGATTATGTGGATATTACTGCAAAAGAACGCGAAAAAATTAGTTCAAACATAAAAGTTAACGATTTCCGCTACCTAACGGCAAAACCAGCAAATCGTTTGCGTCATCTTAGCGATCCAACCTCTGAAAAAAAGCCAACATCAACAATCTGAACCCGGAGGTAGTCACTGCCCATCTTCCAGTATCTGCTCACTCAACGCCTCAAACAACGACCAAAAAAGGTCCAACTCAAGTTGGAATGGACAGGTATGCTACCATACCAAAGCGGTCGCGAATTTCTTTCTCTAATAATACGGCATCTTTATCAAAAGTTTTAAAGAACAGGGAGAAATAAACTACTAAAATAGATTTGCGATACTGGCCACTGAAGTAGGTAAGCAAATAGGGGCCTCTAAATTTTACAAGCCTCCACCAATTAATCTGAGAGAAAGTAATACGAATGATATATGCAGATGCCTGGTATCCCTAATAGGAGAAAATAATTTTTATGTTACTCCAATGAAACAGGGTAATATTATGTGTGTGAAGATAAATTCGATTTTGAAAAGCCAAGACACCAACCATACTTTTTTAACATGCTCAAATTTTGCGTTAACAGAGTACTGTTACGAGATTAACAGTGACTATAAGCAAAATGTAAAATATCTTCAGAGGATAAGTCGACATTTCGGGAAAATATAAAGGTGCTTCTATATACCACTATATGTATATGGTTATCAAGGGTGTCTACGAGAAAGTCCATATAATGGTATGTCTGGAAAAATCACCGGATTTGAGAAAATGGAATTTTAAAAAATCGCGTTTTTGAAAAATATGAAAATACTTGGGTGGATGAGTGGGCATTTCTCGAAAATATGGAAGTGTACACATATACCACTATATATACATGATGGCCAAAGGGGTCATGAACAGAGCCAATGTGGTGGTATGTCAGGAAAAATCACCGGATTGGAGAAGATGGAATTTCAAAAATCACCTTTTTGAAAAATATGAAAATTCTTGGGTGGATGAGTGGGCATGAGGTGGCTACCCAGCACGCTGCTTTTCCTCCACAAAATACACTCAGCAGATGTAGAGCACTTATAATCTAAAAAGCAAAGAATACGGCGAGAATGGCAGCAATATATATCTCCTCGCCTGAAGAAGGAGTTAAAGGAGTGTACAAAAGAACACAAAAATCTACGCAAATCAAGAAGAACTGTTTCCCTAAACAAATACCTGGAAAATCCTGACGACACAGATTATTCCTTATGGCGTGCAGCTAGAAATTTTAGAAGACCTATTATAAGCAAGCCTCCGTTGCGTAAGTCGAATGGAGAGTGAGCAAGAGATGACTTTGAAAAGGTAAATTTATTTGCTCAACATCTGAAGCAGGTCTTTACCACAAATATTTCAAAAGACATTGTAGAAATGCCACCTTCACTAGCACTATTTAGTACTGCCTCATCTTTAAGATTTGATATGCGTGATATTAAGAGGGCTATCAGTGATCTCAAAGAAAGCACCTGATATTGATAAAATTAACAATAAAATGATTATGAAGTTACCCAGTTTGGCGAGATGAATAATTCTCTTTATATTCAATGCTGTCTTACGGCTGAAATATTTGCCCAACTCATGGAAAATATCTCTTCACCATGATACCAAAACCTGGAAAGGATCTTACAAGGGTGGAGTCATACAGGCTAATAAGTCTACTATCCAATATATCTAAGCCGTTTGAAAAAGTGCTAATAAAGAAATTAATTCCGATATTAAATGAAGTTAACTGAGTTCCACATCACCAATTTGGATTTAGAAGCAAGCACAGCACTGTTGAACAGACACATAGACTGGTGTATGCCATAAGAAGACTTTTGAGGAATAAAAGTATTGCTCTGCTCTTTTGGCTTGATATACAAACTGAGGCAACATTTTCCACCAAATATCTGCAACCTACTACTAAGATACTTAATTGGACGAAAGCTTAGAGTGAGGAAAGGCGACTATCTAAGTGAACCTCAGACTATTGATACCGGGTACCCCAAGTACCCCTTGTTATATCTGACTTATACCTCAGATATGCCAACATGTAGTCTTACCCTTACCTCAATATTTGCGGATGATACATCCATCCTAAGCATCCATGAAGACCCCCAGAAGGCAACTCGATATTTGCAAGCCCATATAATACAACTGGAGTCTTGGTTGAAGTAGTGTGGAATAAAAGTTGAATTGGTGTACTGGGGGACACCATTCTATAATTTTAAATATGTCTTCATGCCTTTGATACTTGCCTTGCATAAGAACCCAATATAATAAAGAGAGAGAGTGAGAACTTCGTCTTTTCTTTCTTTAAATTACAAATATATTTATTGGAAAATGGTCAGTTTCCTAAAAAAAATATATCTACAAATATATATATATATATATATATATATATATATATATATATATATATATATATATATTTTTTTTTTTTTTTTTGGGGGGGGGGGGGAAACTGACCTTGCTTCAGATGTGCTGATGAGGTGATCCGAGTGCTGGCTAAACGGCAACTGCTTTTTTCATATTCACTGAAAACCTCAAGTTATTATTTCTGGAAGAAAATAAAACTTGTGGAAAAGCACAGTTTGCAAAATAATGTTTTCTACAAAGAAATTATTCTAAATCAATTCTAATTTTACATTAATTTAATATAATTTTACATACAGAAAAAAAGTGTTTATTTTGCCCAAAGCGACTTTGGACATGCTGCCGGCCTTAAACCTAGGCAGCCGAAAACGCTTTTGTTGCGGAGAGTACAGTAGCCAGTAGCCAGCTATCACCTTGGTATCTGATACCATTGTTGAAGTTATTGAAGAAGAAGAGTTTTGGCGTCGTTGCTGCTACTTTTTTAAAGAAGAATTCTATCACATTTTCGACAAGTGTCCATGTATGTACACCCTCTCAAATTGTGGCTTCTCGCCAGACAATTTACGCACATGTTTAATCTTTCTACCACTCTCTCTCGCTTTTCCACTGACATTCCTAGGAACTTCCGGCAAACACGTAAGCCATGTATGGTTTTACGCTCACAACGATTACAATGATTACAATGGTAATTTCTGTGAAATAAAAATGTTTTCATTACAACGCGAGTTATTATCCCATTAGATGTCCGAAAGTTGGCCGTTCTTATGTTCCCATCCGGACCTGGAAATGTCTTAATACGTCCTAAACGCCAGTCATGAGGAGGAATCAAATCATCCATTACAACTACGAGATCCCCATGGCTTATGTTTGGGACAGATTCTTTCCATTTATAGCGCTTGTGTAAGGATTTTAAATAGTCATATTTCCATCGTAGAGCAACTGATGGTGAATTGCTTTCAGCTTTTCCCACCGGTTGAAGATAGACATTTTCTGAAACGTCTGCTCTGGAAAGGCCAATAAGGTGGCCCCTCGGAGGAAATGACCAGGGTTAAGGCTGATAAATCCAGTGGGTTTTCCGACAAAGCAGAGTTGGGCGAGAGTTCAGTAGACCTTCAATTTGGGCTAAAATGGTGGCGAATTCTTCAAATGTGAATTTTTGAGCAACGGCTACTCGCCTGAAATGGTATTTTAAACTTTTAACAGCAGCTTCCCATAGGCCACTCATATGGGGAGCTTGTAGTGGAATGAACCTCCATTCAAAAACATTTGTTATGTATTTTGTAGCAATATCTTCAGCGATGTTCCTTACGAAGTTGGTAAATTCTTCTTCGAGTGTTCTGCTGGCGCCTAAGAAGTTTTTTCCGTTGTCAGTTACTACCCTTTGGGGTAGACCTCGCCTCCCTGCAAACCGAGAAAATGTGGCCTGAAATGCTGCAAAGGATAATTCCGAACATGGTTCCAAATGTACTGCTTTCGTACTGAAACAAACGAACACACTAGCGTAGCCCTTGAGACATGGAGATTATCTTAGTGGTGATGATTTTATTTCGAATGAGCCTGTGAAATCAATGCCCGTAATTTGAAACGGTAGTGATAATTTGCATCTATCGGGAGGCAAGGGGGCCATAAATTGTTGTCATTGTTGTCTATCAGACAAGTTTTACAATTACGTAGTATTTTCTTGATTCTGGGCTTCAGTTTTGAGATATAGTATTCGGTTTGGGCCATTCTGCACATTAAATTATAATCTGCATGGGAGAGAACATTGTGAAGATATTCCAGGTACAAAAAACATAATATTGAATTTCCAGGTAAGATTATAGGATATCGTTCATTATAAGGTAGACACGATTGAGCTAAACTTCCATTAACACGCATGATTGCCTCTGAATCAATAAACTTATTTAGGCATTTTAAGGATTTTTCTTTGAAAGAGGTTTTGAATGTGACACATTGCCATATTCTACAGGATAAAATTCCTTTTGAGCTAAAAATATGAGTCGATTTTTTACAAACTTCATTTCATTTTTGGGTCAGATCTTGAGACATGTTAGTTTCCGGTTGGTAATATTTCTTCTTGAGCATTTGTAAAAAAATATTTGTTACTTCAACTTGGGCATGGAGTGAAAATTCTCTTTTGGTTTTGTAATTAAATTAATGTGAATTCTTTGCGGCCATTCTTTTTGAGGTTTGGTCAGCCATTTTGGGCCATGCCACCAAAGAGTCTTCTGAGAGAGTTACAACCACGATATCGATATCTCGGATTAGTCGTGTCGGTCATTATCTTCAGTAGATCTATAATCCGAGCACGATATTGATAGTACGATTCCAGGCAGTGCTCATACTTGATCCTTACTTCCTGTTGTGATTCATTTGAAAGCGAACTAAAACTGCGTATCATCAGTACTTCGTAGGAGTAATCCAATCTGTCCCACCTCTCGTCCAAGTCTCTTAACTTGACCTCCAGCATTGATTCGGTCTGATCCTCGGATTGGGATGCTTCAAATCTCTCACAAAATGAGAGCAAATGATCTGAATCAAATTTGAAATGCTCCTTAGCACTCGATTTGGAAACGCGAGAAGTGGAAGTCATTTTGGTTATACGAACCGTTATATCTCGAAAAAAAAAGACATATCATTTTTGGGTCAGATCTTGAGACATGTTAGTTTCCGGTTGGTAGATATTTCTTCTTGAGCATTTGTAAAAAAATATTTGTTACTTCAACTTGGGCATGGAGTGAAATATTCTCTTTTGGTTTTGTAATTAAATTAATGTGAATTCTTTGCGGCCATTCTTTTTGAGGTTTGGTCAGCCATTTTGGGCCATGCCACCAAAGAGTCTTCTGAGAGAGTTACAACCACGATATCGATATCTAGGATTAGTCGTGTCGGTCATTATCTTCAGGAGATCTATAATCCGAGCACGATATTGATAGTACGATTCCAGGCAGTGCTCATACTTGATCCTTACTTCTTGTTGTGATTCATTTGAAAGCGAACTAAAACTGCGTATCATCAGTATTTCGTAGGAGTAATCCAATCTGTCCCACCTCTCGTCCAAGTCTCTTAACTTGACCTCCAGCATTGATTCGGTCTGATCCTCGGATTGGGATGCTTCAAATCTCTCACAAAATGAGAGCAAATGATCTGAATCAAATTTGAAATGCTCCTTAGCACTCGATTTGGAAACGCGGGAAGTGGAAGTCATTTTGGTTATACGAACCGTTATATCTCGAAAAAAAAAGACAAAATAGATGAGGTTTTCCAATTCAAGACTTACGATGTGTTATCGGCTGACTGATGGCACACTGGATAAATACAGTGTACAGGAGCGAAATGTTGGGTTCAAAGTTTGGTATTAGATATCAATATGCAACAGAAATAAAATCTGGCAAGTAAGTGATGTATAAAAAGCAAATTGTATGGGCCAAAGTTTGGTCCTATCCTCAATATACCGTATAAATCTATCAAACAGGGTCCAAAAATGGCACTGCATATTAGTATTCAGTAAAGTCAATTGTAAAATAATATAGGAGTTAAGTTTTTGCATTGGATATTAATATATGTCATAAAGAATAATAATCAGGGGCCAATAAATAGCATTATCCGTCAATATCCGGAAAAAAGAATCTAATGAAAAATATTATATGGGTCGGATCAGGTACTAAATATTAAATAGCACTACTTGTCAATATATACAAAAAGATTAAGTGGAAATTACCACAGGGGCCTAATTCTGACACTAGATATCAATATGTAGTATGGAAAACGAGCAAAAGTGTACATTCACATTGCGCATGGAGTCATGTCCACCTATCCGAATAAATAATCTAACAATATCTCAGAGTTCAGCAGTAAAATATTTGGGAATACATCTTGATCATCGACTAACGTGGAAGAGCCATATATGTTCTAAGTTGACCCAAATTAAAAGAGAATGCTACAAATAATTTGGCTAATTAATAGAAACTCAGTCCTTAGCTTTGACTGCAAACTCCTTCTATATAATGTTATTTTGAAACCAATCTGTTTCTACGGAGTGCAGTTATGGGGCACTGCCTCAGCTTCAAACATTGGAAAAATACAAAGCCGTCAAAATAAAATCTTGAGAATGATAACAAATGCCCATTGGTACATCAAAAATTTAAATATCCATAAAGACCTAAACGTGCCAATGAAGAAATCGCAAAATATGTTGAAAGATATATGAAGAAGCTAAAAGTTCACCCGAATCCACTAGCCCGTGAAATTTGGAATGATCCTGGCCATACTCGTCAAAGAAAAAGAAATACTGCAGACGTGTTAAGAATATAATGAATAATATCAATTTAATGTAAGATGCAGGGAATCATTAATATTGGGACCTAGCGTTGGCGGGACTCAATTAATTCCTAGTTTTTAAGATTTGATACACTAACTGTTAGTTCACTAAGTGAAGATTCAATTTGTCTCAGTTATCAGATTTGAATCTAATTAATAAAATACCTCCAATTCTGAACATTAAAATTTCGTTAAATAGTAGAAATAACGTCATAAGCTTCTGAACAAGGATACTGATTTAATGAGCAAGGATTCCTTGGAAAACGTTAAGAAAGTTGGTCAATATTATACCGAAACGTTTTCAAGTGTCATTAAAAATAAAATATTTAGATAAACGAAACAAATAATAAGTATTTAAAGTTTTATGTAGGAATTAATTTCATTTAATATGTAAATAAAATTTAAATGTTTTCTACGTTTTATGTTTCAAAACTAATTTTTATTTTTTGGATACGCTACTACTTTTTATATTTTAATATGAATTTTGAAAAGTTTCAAGTGTGTTTTTATTCTTTTATTATTTTATTTTATTTATGTATATAATTTATATGTACTTTCAATTGTAGCTTAGTGTAAACAGTTACTTCGTTAGTATTGTAGTACCTGAGATTGGGGCGACTACGTATACCCCTTGTGTCTTATGGAATCTCTTTGGCCTTTGACTTGACTACACCATACTAAAATCTGTAGCGCAATTCACTAACATGTTTTGACAATAAGCGCATTGTTTTTAACAGTAAACAACAAAATTGTCGATTTTGCTATTCATTAATTTTTTTTAACGATATTCGCTATAACCAATGTCAGCTGTCATCGTAAACTAAAGACAAATATTTTGGTCGTAAAATTGATCGTAAAGTTGATTTTGTTGTTCGGCTGTGACGCTACTTCACTTGGGAAAAACAGCTTCTCTAATACAAAATTAATTCGTTTTCTTCTCTTCTCTTCGTTTCGCAGGAGATTCCATTAAAAATTAGAGTTGTCGACTATCGTTAACATATACTTATTGAGTGAATCACATAATCGTTACCGCAATCAACAAAAATTTTTGACTTCTTTTGCGAATGTCGTATAGCCAAAAGTTACTGAATCGCGCTACTACCTTATATCATTGCTTGGATGGATGATACGATAGTCTGTTACGAAGAACGAAAACGCTAGATGGAGGGTGAATAGTGAGAAAATATATAATTAAATTTTTAAGTTTTTTGAAATATGAATTCTTGCTACAAAAATTCTCATGTTTTCTTCATTTTAATTTTTTAAATTAAGTAATGTTATCACAGTAATTATTTTTAAAATTCGTTTAAAATATGAAGTACGATATACTAGTTTTGAGTTTAAAACAAATATAAATATCAGTTTATTTTAATTAAACCATCGTTAAAGCTTTGTCTGATTTATTCGATCTAAATATTCCAATAAAATAAAAAATTAACAAAAGAAAACTCAACGAAAGCATTTTTTTTTTATTAATTTTAAAATAATTTGTTTATTTTGTTTTAGCCAATGTCCTAACTATGAAAAAATAATACCCACTTTATTGGAATTTGGAGTTGAACAATTACAAGAACGATGTCCCATGATTCCCGGAGTTCCCATTAAGCCAATGTTGGCCCAGCCTACAAAGGGCGTGTCAGATGTTTTAGAACGTTTTGAAGGACTTACTATTACGTGTGAATGGAAATATGATGGTGAACGTGCTCAAATACATTGTGATGAAAATGGTGTTGTGTCAATTTTTTCAAGGAATCAAGAAAACAACACCTCAAAATATCCTGATGTCATATCTCGGATTAGTAATTTTCCAAATCCTAATGTTAAATCTTTTATTCTTGATAGCGAAATTGTGGCATGGGATGTTGAGCAAAAAGTTATACTTCCCTTTCAAGTGTTATCAACACGCAAACGAAAAAACGTGGATGTAAATGAAATCAAAGTTCAAGTTTGCGTATATGCCTTTGATTTATTATATATAAATGGTGAACCATTAGTTTCTAAAATGTTTGCCGACAGAAGAAAAATTATGAAAGAAAATTTTACAACATTGGAGGGAGTTTGGCAATTTGCCAGTGCTATGGATACAAGCGATGTTGACGAGGTGCAACAATTTCTTGAGGAATCCATTAAAGGTAACTGTGAGGGTTTGATGGTAAAAACATTACACAAGGATGCCACATATGAGATTGCCAAGCGATCACGAAATTGGCTAAAACTTAAAAAAGATTATTTATCTGGATGTGGCGACTCGTTAGATTTAGTAGTAATTGGTGGATATAGAGGCAAAGGAAAACGTACTGGAGCTTATGGCGGTTTTCTACTGGCTTGTTATGATAATGAAAACGAAGAGTATCAAAGTATATGCAAAATTGGAACAGGTAAGACTCATTTTAGCATTACCAAATAACTAGTCTCTTTATCATTTAGAGTCAATATAGTAAAATTTTCTCTGAACCATATTCCTTTTAAGTTGGCAAACGGCTTTTCGTGCGTATAAAATATTGTTACGTTTTTACTTTTTTTAAATTTAATAAGTTCGTTGATTGCAGTTCAAATAAAAATAAATATATATTTGGTTTTCAATTAAAATTCTTTATTAAC
>JAKWBJ010000532.1:332500-375000 GCA_023159175.1 Wohlfahrtia magnifica
TATTCATTATTATTATTCATTATTATTATTCATTATTATTATTCATTATTATTATTCATTATTATTATTCATTATTATTATTCATTATTATTATTCATTATTATTATTCATTATTATTATTCATTATTATTATTCATTATTATTATTCATTATTATTATTCATTATTATTATTCATTATTATTATTCATTATTATTATTCATTATTATTATTCATTATTATTATTCATTATTATTATTCATTATTATTATTCATTATTATTATTCATTATTATTATTCATTATTATTATTCATTATTATTATTCATTATTATTATTCATTATTATTATTCATTATTATTATTCATTATTATTATTCATTATTATTATTCATTATTATTATTCATTATTATTATTCATTATTATTATTCATTATTATTATTCATTATTATTATTCATTATTATTATTCATTATTATTATTCATTATTATTATTCATTATTATTATTCATTATTATTATTCATTATTATTATTCATTATTATTATTCATTATTATTATTCATTATTATTATTCATTATTATTATTCATTATTATTATTCATTATTATTATTCATTATTATTATTCATTATTATTATTCATTATTATTATTCATTATTATTATTCATTATTATTATTCATTATTATTATTCATTATTATTATTCATTATTATTATTCATTATTATTATTCATTATTATTATTCATTATTATTATTCATTATTATTATTCATTATTATTATTCATTATTATTATTCATTATTATTATTCATTATTATTATTCATTATTATTATTCATTATTATTATTCATTATTATTATTCATTATTATTATTCATTATTATTATTCATTATTATTATTCATTATTATTATTCATTATTATTATTCATTATTATTATTCATTATTATTATTCATTATTATTATTCATTATTATTATTCATTATTATTATTCATTATTATTATTCATTATTATTATTCATTATTATTATTCATTATTATTATTCATTATTATTATTCATTATTATTATTCATTATTATTATTCATTATTATTATTCATTATTATTATTCATTATTATTATTCATTATTATTATTCATTATTATTATTCATTATTATTATTCATTATTATTATTCATTATTATTATTCATTATTATTATTCATTATTATTATTCATTATTATTATTATTATTATTATTATTATTATTATTATTATTATTATTATTATTATTATTATTATTATTATTATTATTATTATTATTATTATTATTATTATTATTATTATTATTATTATTATTATTATTATTATTATTATTATTATTATTATTATTATTATTATTATTATTATTATTATTATTATTATTATTATTATTATTATTATTATTATTATTATTATTATTATTATTATTATTATTATTATTATTATTATTATTATTATTATTATTATTATTATTATTATTATTATTATTATTATTATTATTATTATTATTATTATTATTATTATTATTATTATTATTATTATTATTATTATTATTATTATTATTATTATTATTATTATTATTATTATTATTATTATTATTATTATTATTATTATTATTATTATTATTATTATTATTATTATTATTATTATTATTATTATTATTATTATTATTATTATTATTATTATTATTATTATTATTATTATTATTATTATTATTATTATTATTATTATTATTATTATTATTATTATTATTATTATTATTATTATTATTATTATTATTATTATTATTATTATTATTATTATTATTATTATTATTATTATTATTATTATTATTATTATTATTATTATTATTATTATTATTATTATTATTATTATTATTATTATTATTATTATTATTATTATTATTATTATTATTATTATTATTATTATTATTATTATTATTATTATTATTATTATTATTATTATTATTATTATTATTATTATTATTATTATTATTATTATTATTATTATTATTATTATTATTATTATTATTATTATTATTATTATTATTATTATTATTATTATTATTATTATTATTATTATTATTATTATTATTATTATTATTATTATTATTATTATTATTATTATTATTATTATTATTATTATTATTATTATTATTATTATTATTATTATTATTATTATTATTATTATTATTATTATTATTATTATTATTATTATTATTATTATTATTATTATTATTATTATTATTATTATTATTATTATTATTATTATTATTATTATTATTATTATTATTATTATTATTATTATTATTATTATTATTATTATTATTATTATTATTATTATTATTATTATTATTATTATTATTATTATTATTATTATTATTATTATTATTATTATTATTATTATTATTATTATTATTATTATTATTATTATTATTATTATTATTATTATTATTATTATTATTATTATTATTATTATTATTATTATTATTATTATTATTATTATTATTATTATTATTATTATTATTATTATTATTATTATTATTATTATTATTATTATTATTATTATTATTATTATTATTATTATTATTATTATTATTATTATTATTATTATTATTATTATTATTATTATTATTATTATTATTATTATTATTATTATTATTATTATTATTATTATTATTATTATTATTATTATTATTATTATTATTATTATTATTATTATTATTATTATTATTATTATTATTATTATTATTATTATTATTATTATTATTATTATTATTATTATTATTATTATTATTATTATTATTATTATTATTATTATTATTATTATTATTATTATTATTATTATTATTATTATTATTATTATTATTATTATTATTATTATTATTATTATTATTATTATTATTATTATTATTATTATTATTATTATTATTATTATTATTATTATTATTATTATTATTATTATTATTATTATTATTATTATATTTTTTTTATTCCCAAACTTGATTTTTGTAACAATATTATATTAGGCAGGTTTCTTGTATTTAAATTAATTTTTTGTGCAATGTTGGTATGACATATATTGTATATACAGTGCTGTAAAAAACAGTAGAGATGGGACACACAATATATTTAAATATATATGTATATATATTTTTTTAATTTTATATACTAGACAATACAGTGCGAAAACAAAGAACAAGGGTAAAATACGTCGGGAGTAATACTATATTTCTGGCAGGCGATGTCGAGTACCAAGGTAATAGTCAGAAAAACCCGAAATATATTCTTTTTAAAAAGTGTATTATGCGCATGAAATATGCAGTAAAAACCCGAAAATATAATCTAAAAAGTTTAAAATATGCTCTAAAAAACAAGTAATTTTTATTTATTAATAAAAAAACGTTTATTCAATAATTCGATATATCTGAAAATATTTAAGTAAGATGTGAAAAATTAACGGTACAAAAAACAACACAACATAATAAAAAAAACAAAAATGGTACTTCAATTTCTTAGGAATCTGAATTTATAACGTACAATTTTTGGTAAATAAGCAATTTTTTTTATACGTATGTGTATTTGCTGTTGCAATAAACAACAAAACATTGACTTAAATATTCAAATATAAAGCGTTGTCCACATATCACATTTTAGCAAACTTTTATGCATTGAAAATGTCATTTCTATCTTTGCTGATGTAACGGTGGCATATTTAGAGGACAACACTTACCTATGATCATATTTTAAAACTTGATTTGAAGAAGATTTTGCTAGATACCGACATATAAATTTGTCCACATCAAGTCCTTTGTTTTTTGCTATGTTATAGTCGGTTTTAGCTTAGTTTTAATATTAAGCTTTGTATTACAATCTTTTATCTTGCCAATATTCTCCACCGTCTCAGTTAATATAACGTACTGATCAACTAATGTGAGGAAATTGGTTTGATTCCAAGTTACTTTGCAATGAAACTGGAGTTTGCAGCAATAAAAACAATTCAATTTTTGTATTTATATTATTTAGTGCACCTATTGCCGTTTTAATTGAATTATAACTGATTATAACTGATTCGTGCGGCAATGAAAGGTCTGGATACATTCTTTTAAAATTGCAGTTTTATTTGGGGCTTTCAAGAATACTTTCTTTACATTTGCAATGACTTTTTCTGTATTTTCGTACAGATCTTTAATTTCGCATAAATGATGCGGTCATTGAGCGACGCATATAACATGCGTTAGTTTGGACGTACTTATCCATGATGCCTCCTATTCGGTGTATTGGACCTACACCATTATAAGAAAAGCATCCCCATATCATTATTATACAATTTTGCTTTCGTCCATTCACAATATGTTTCTCAATTTTTCATTCGGCCAGTCGATGTGTTCTTTTGCGAAGTTTAAACGCTTGTTTGCCTGTTTCTTAGTCAATAACGGCACCTTTCGCGGACTTCTTGCAAAAAAATAATTTTCAATCAGACGTCTGCGAATCGTAGAGGTACTTACAGTAAGTTTCAGCTCTTTTTGAATCTTATTTGAGGACGCAAAAGGGTCTCCCTTGCTACAACGTACAATTCGCCGGTCATCAACCTTTGAAGTTTTGCGCTTGCGGCCACGTGTTTCAGCTTTTTGCGTATATTTTAGGGCATTAACGATCATTTGAGCAGAGCAACCCAAATTTTCCTGAATTTCTTTATAAGTTTTTCCTTTTTTGTTCTCAGATTTTTTTATTAAATTCCGTTTTTCCTCTGAGCAGTGCTTTCCTCGTCCCACTGGTAAAAGAAATACATTTTTTGTTTTTATTAAAAAAAAATGTTTATTCTATTTTCCTGTATTTACTTTTTATTTTCTTCCACTTTTATGCCGTATTTTATTTTTCATTTTTAAGAAATCGATCACACTCCTATTTTTTGAACAAGTCGATCAAAGGGCAAATATAGAAATGAGTCAATTGCATTTTAAATATGATAATTATTTTTAGTCTCTCTTTTGTATTTTACTTCTTACGTACCGTTGTAATTGCCGTTAGAATAAAACTTCGTTTACTAGTTGATACACTAAAAAAAATAACTTATGTAAATATTATGTGTCAGCACTCCTATCATTTTGCACACAGCTGTATGTATCTCTAACTTAGCTGAATATTAACCGATCTTAAGTTTCTCAGATTTGGGAAGAAGAGAAGTGAGCCATTTAAATGATATATATAACCTTGAGGAATATTTGGCAAACACATTTTTTATCAAGTTTTTATCCTATTTTTCAAGTTTAGAGCTGTTTTGCATACTATTTTACATAGGAAACGTACTAGCTGCCACCTACTTTCGACCCTATATGGCATACAAATCGGTCATTTGACCATTGCATACAGATCGGTCATTTGACCGGCTATGGTAGAAATATGTATTAACTGTTGCTATGTTTAGTGTTAATAAGAATAATAATAATAAATAGCAGAAAGCGTAAAAATTAAATTAATTTTTAATAAAATTTAATACATTAAATACAAAATAATAAGTATAAAGTATTGTGAGAGTTTATAAACCTAAAGCGAAAACAATCAAAAGAACTGATGACATCTCATATTTAAGTGCTAAATTAAGTAGTTGCGCTCTTTATCTTCCGTATTGTTAACAGGCAGTAAGTTTGTTATACAGGAAAATATAACAACAACAGCTGATAGAATGAAGCAAACAAATTTTCTAAAGCGCTGTGAACACTCAACGAAGGTTAGATAGCAACTAAATGTATACTCGTATACTCGTCTTTGGCAGGGTGTCATGCATTGCCAAGACGAGTATACTCGTCCTACTTTAAATATGTTATAACATTCAGACAAATTGAATTGAATTAGCAAATTTTTTGTGGCCACAAAAATGTAAAAAGCTTAAAAAAATACTACCAATAAATGTTTTACAAAAATTATACTTTATTTCTTATTCTACAAATATAAATTAAGCAACAATCAACTTCATCGTGTTGGATTTGTAGCAAAGTCCAATACATAATGGAGGATTATCAGGTCCAAGAAATAACAGAGCTTTGATAAGCAATAACATTCAAATTATAAATGGCGATGGGAATGACTTCATATAATTTAGGCTTGGCAGCGAATGGGTTAAGAGTGGAAGAAATCATAATTCTTTCAAGGTCGAATCTACTCCAATAATGAACAAAGTTCCACCAAATTTTCGAAATCGATCTTTAATATTGGGTGACGGATTGCTAGATGATATCAAGGAAGCTACTAAATCATCTAGGGAACAAAATTTAAACAAGATACAGTGGCTTAATTTAATAACCGGAGAACTAAGTTGAATGCAATTTCTACAAAAATAAGCATAAAAAATTCCACTAAACTAAAAAAAAGTTTAAGTATTTTATTTGTTTACATGGGATTGATTATAAAACTGCAAAAAATCTCTATACCAATAGCAACAACAAAAACTTCACGTTCCCACGACAATCGGATCTACGTTCCGGAACGACCCGACATCCTGTCGGCCAAGGATTGTCAACTCAGCAACCGCTGTTTCAGAAAGTTTTTTCCGCAGGTGAGCAAATAATGCCAGCAGCTTTATTACTTATCATTGCTGGCATTGCACAAAACCCTGGTCGTACGACATGGATTTGTTCAGTATGCCATAAAAGAATCACACGCAACATAAAATCGGTCAAATTCTCGGCCTGCGACAATTGGTGCCACCTCAGGAGATGCTCAGATCTCGCAAGCCACCGTGATTGGACCTCTGGATTTGTAGCTAGATGCTGTAGAATACATTCACTGAGCAATAACAATGCCCCCCAAATGTTGATCAACCGTCCCATACTCCGCTTCCATCTGATGTGAGCCCCAATTACCCCACGATTTATTCCCCCAATGGAAGATACTGGACCTCAGCAGTGGACATGCTCTGTTTGCTCTAGAGTAATTGGAACAAATATAACATCTGTACGGTGTAAGGGCTGTGAAAGATGGTGCCACATGAGGCATGCACGAAGTTACGCACACGTAGGGAGTGGAATTATGATTTCAAAGCCAACTGCTGCGTTAACATCACCCACTACACAAACTCCCATCGGGATGCCACCCTAAGTTTAACATCAAGCTCAATTCCAACACACATCCATGTAATGAATGCTGAAACCACCATTACGACACACCATCCTGACTCAACGAGGAATACCCAACCCTCATTCCAAATGCCATCCATATCGCAGCCTTAAAGGAAACAAAGTTAACTGGTGCGTGTAAGCTTTCCTCTATGGGTAATTACAATGTTATCAGAAAAGACAGGGTACGAGACAATGGTGGGGGACTTGCGTTCATTCTGGAACGCAATGTTAGATATAAATTGATAACTCCCCCAAATCCTTCCACACCTCATCCATTCATTGAGATTATGAGCATCTCAATAGAAGCAGGAGGTACGGAGATAGAGATCACAACGTTTACATCCCTCAGGTCAATAGCATTGGTGCTCATTACCACCCGAGGATCACACACAGGGTGGGTATAAAATAAAACTAGGGGACTTCAATGCTCTCCACTGGACAAGGAACTCACAAGTCTCAGATGACCCTCGTGGTGTACAATTTTCGGAAGAAATTGAAGACTCGGATTTTGTTGCCATCAATAAAGACTCCTCGACGAGAGTTATGGCTCATCTGATATCACTATTGTAGCTACTCGCTGCTTCCGTATACAAACTGGCAAACTCAAGTTACCTTCAACTCTGACCACATACCCATCGTGGTAACAATTGAAAAGCCAGACGACTTCATTGAAACAGAAAACCGCTCATTTGGCAATTATAACGAGGCAAACTGGCAAGGATTTTCTGGGTCCATAGAAAATCTCCTTTGTCAAACTCCACTTCCTACCTGCGTCAGAAAAGGGGAGAGAACCTTTAGAGAGACGGTCCTTCTAGCGGCGTCACTTCATTCCGACAGGAAGAATAGCCATCATCCGACCTCATTTCCCATCTAGTGCAGCACGTCTGGCACAGGTACGGGATCAACTCCGCGCCAGCAACCCCGCAGGCGAGCGTATATAACGGCTAACGGCTGATATTGACAACCTTGTCAACGATCACCGTCGATGTAAATGGATGCAACATCTCGACCACTGCTCGACGAACTCTAAAAAGCTCTGGTCCACCATAAAGAGTTTATCTGGTTCCAAGTGCTGTAATGACCTTACGGCCATAATGTTTAATGATGTCCATGCTAAGAAATGTGCAACTCTATTTTGCCGGCAATTTGTCGAACACCCCGCCACGAGCAATAGAGCCAGGAAGGCTATTAATCGCAGGACCAGGAATCTTGACAGGGACCCCGAGCCTATGTCATTCACCCTAGATGATGTGTCATTCATTTCTAGAGCTGAACATCCAAAGTTCTTGGGCCCGACGGCATTTCCATGCTGATGCTAAAGAAGCTGGGCACTTAAGGAACACTTCACGCTTCCCGCACACCAGCATGGCTTCAGGGAATCACATAGTACTACCACACCACTGAATATGATGGTCCCCCATATAACCAACGGCCTTAATCACCAAAGACCTTGTCAACAGACAATTGTGACAGCCTTGGATCTGTCCAAGGCATTTCCCTACTCATTGGGGACATTTCATGCTCTACATTTCCCAATGACGTTAAAAGATGGGTGGCAAATTATCTAAGTGCTAGGCAAGCATTTGTGGAATTCAGAGGGCAAACATTCAAAATTCCGGAATGGGCGTTCCTCAAGGGGGAGTTCTATCTCCAATTCTATATAACATATACCTATCTAAACTTTCAACTCCACCACAGGAAGTTCAGACGGTGTCGTATGCAGATGAATGTTCAATATATGCATCCGGGGTTAATATAGCCGACATAAGTGCCAGGATCACTAACTACTTGGCCACCATCTCAGAATTTTTACTGGAACACAAATTGGGGCTCTCTCCATCCAATTCCTCGGTTACCCTATTTACTTCATGGACAAAGGAGGTGAGGCTAAAATGGATATTTCAGTTGATGGCCGACGAATACCTACCATTCGAAACCCAAAAATCCTGAGTATAGTATTCGATAGCCTCCTTCACTTTGCCTCACATGCCTCATATATCGGTCAAAAGGCTAGAACACGGAATAAACTATTAAATGCTTTTGTGGGTACCTCGTGGGGGATGACAAAAGAAATCATTGTCACAACATATAAGGCAATCGGTCGCTCTCTCTTTAGCTACTTTAACGAACTCACCCTCGCGATCTCGCTATTACTCTAAAAATGGAAGCTACCCTGTATTCCGATCGTGCTCAGTCTGGGCTAGGACCTTCTAGAGTAAAGCAAACTAAGTTTCGCACATAAATACGAAATTTTACCGATCTACTTCTTACCCTCATTCCTTTCGCGAAAAAATTAAATACAACGCTTCGGCTTTCATATTTTTTTATTTTTTTACCGAGATAAACAAATTTATTAAACAACATTAAATTAAGTTCAAACTTAATATATATTAATCAATATGTATATAAAGAAAAAAGGAAAAATAACAATAATTTTTTTTTTTTAACTTTACAAACAACCAAAATTGAAACTTTTTTTTGTGTTTTCTTTTTTTAGTAAAAATTAGTACTCAAAAACAAAATTTACTCACTTTTTCACTCAAAAAAAAAAAAAAAAAAAAAAAGAATACTGGTGTTCCCAAGCGCTTGTACGCACGTATTTTGTAGTAGTTAAAAATGACCCGAAAGAGCAAAAACAATTTCTAAATGCTGCGAATTATTCCTTGTTATTGTAGTCGGTATTGTTGATATTCTTATTGTTGTTAAAGGTTCACAAAAATTCTCATCTCAAAAAATTTTGTTCATAAAAAAGGCTATAGCAATTTTGCTTTTAGTGTGATGAACCTCCTCTGAATTTTTTTTTTTTTTTTTTTTGAAGAAACATTTTTTTTCTTTTTGCTTAAATTTTGAGTTTAATTTTATTTTCAATTTGTTCTCTTAAGTTTTTTTAGAGAATGAAACAAATTTTCTTCAAACAAAAAATAAAATTCGTAGTAGGAATATTATTTTTTTATAAAATATAATATGTATATAAAGGGTCCGTCATATAACGCTTTTTTCAACTAGTGCTTATTTCGTGATTACCATTCACTTAGCTCATGTCTGATTTGACAGATAATTAGTTTTATCCTTCCGCTGAACGAATATAGTTGTGTATACGCTTCGCTAAGTGGGCCGATCGACTTACAGAAGATGCCGATTATGCCAAAAAAAAATCATCTTTTAAGATGAAGCTCATTTTGATCTTGGCGGGTATGTAAACAAGTAAAATTTTCGCATTTGGGGCACAGAAAACCCGCACGCATACATTGAAAAGCCGATACACCCAAGACGAGTCACTGTTTGGTGCGGATTTTGATCCATAGGCATAATTGGGCCATTTTTCTTCGAAAATGAGCAAGGAGTGGCCGTTACAGTCAATGGCGATCGTTATCGGGCCATGTTGAACGAATTTTTGTTCACAAAAATTGAAGAGGAGGATATTAGCAACAATTGGTTTCAACAGGACGGCGCTAAGTGCCACACAGCTGAAGCTACACGCGATATTTTGCGCCCTGTTTTTGCAGATCGCATTATCAGCCGCAGAGCTGATGTCGTTTGGCCACCTCGGAGCTGCGATTTGTCACCGTTGGAATATTATTTGTGGGGTGCCGTCAAAAATAAGTGTTACGCCAACAAGCCAGAGACAATTGACGCTTTAAAGGATAATATTCGTGAAGCCATTGGTGAAATACAGCTGCACACAATCGTTAATGTGCTTAAAAATTAGACCGATCGTGTAGGCTGCTGCATGGCCAGCCGAGGCAGCCATAAATAAAAAAAGAAATTTGAGAAAATATTCAGTAGTTTTTTTTATAGCATTTTCAAAAAAAAAAAAATATTTGGCGAACCCTTTATTAACACTTTTCTTTTATTATTATATGTTTTATTTCTTCATATCAAACTACCACAACGCTAACACTACGCCGCCCCGATTTGTACCCCGTTCATTAGCGACGCCAAATGGAGATATCTGCAAACCCCCAGAACAACGCCTCGAGAACCGCAACTGGATGCTTCAGAATGACTAACATAGACCATCTACACGAGGAAACCATGCTGTTGCCGAACAAATGCCACAATGACCGACCATGGTATATAACACAGGATCCTCCTCGACGCATCCGACAGGACATTCGGCGATACTGTAACGACGTCCGAGATGTTATCCCAACTTTAGTGGACCAGGTCGCCATTGCAGACGCACAGCAACTCGTACATCAATTAAGTGCAGTAATATACTAGAAACCAAAATTCAGTTAAATACTAAGGAAGACTACCGAAAATTCATTCCAGATCTTAAAAAAATTACTACTTAAAGTCATAATTAAAGTCATTGTCGATCCTAGTGTAGATTCCTAAATATTAAATAATATTTTGCAAAATAGTGGGTTTAAAGCGAGAACCGTTGCAAAAATAAGTAATTATGAAGGAGTATCTCATCCTCTACTCCGCTTTGAATTGGAACCGGATAATGTTGATATAAGAAGAATTGAGTTCATACAATTTATAATTTAATAATACCTCTTATACAGAAAATAACAGTTGAAGAACCACGTCGAACCAAATCGAGATCATGCGGAGATTTAGCAATATTGATAAGGACGTATTCAGAATACTACAGAATACTACTACTAGGTGTTAAAATTAGTGATCAATATGATAATTTTTTTAAATCGATAAGTTCCTCTTTTTAAGCACTTAGTGATTACAATGCTAAGCTTACATTCTGGTATACTCGATTAATATCTCCAAAGGGTCGGATACTTTTGATACAGTATTTAAACTGAGTTTGAACGTAATTTCTAATAACCAACCGTAATTTCTAGTAAGTCTGCTGATAGACAAAAAAACCTGACGTTATTTATTTCGCAGTTGTTAAATATATCCGCTAAATAATAAATTTATCATCTGACCACACACAAGTGTAACCTTGTGGAACCATCACATATATTTATCGTAAAAATGTACTAGAGTAGACTGGTTGAAATATAAAAAATACATTATTACCCATTGCTCAGAACACATGTCTTTAATTTAACGCGTTGAAGAACAGATTTTGTTATATTGTGCCACCTAATGGCAGACAATGTTTTCTGCCTTGCACATAATGTTATGTAGCAGAACTTCAGACACAAAAGCGCTATTTACTTTTACTATACATTAAGTATAGTTATACTGTATTAGTGATCGGCTCCTGGATGAAATGCCTATAGAACCACAAACGCCTAAAAGATTACACATTTTCTTTAAAAAAAAAATGTCGGCACTGCGAAAAAGTCGCAGCAATGATACTGCAAATGTTGTAAATCCTTATCTGCTTAACGAGGTCGAAATACTGCTACAAATGTGTAAATCGAAAAGTGTTACAACGTTTTGCTGATTTTGCGAACGTGAACCATAACTATGTCTAAAATGGTAATAAACACACAAAAGCAAATATAAAATTTCATAAAAAAGTGCGACCTAGCAGATGCTACTTCATTTGCTACTAAAATTGCGCTATTTCGATTTGTATTAAATGAAGATCGCGGTTCCATCCGAAAGGTTGCATTACTTTTCGGCACTGACGATGTTCTGGCCATTAAAAAAATACTATGCATGAACTGATAAACTGATCGACTACAGCGGCTCTAATTCACGAGCTATATTATTTAAGAAAGGAATAATACTCAACAAAAGTGTAAAAGTTATGTGGCCACCTTTTGAGAATTAAACACTCAGTAATTAAATAGGGAAAGCACCTGAAAAATTTAAAGAAAAATTTGTCAAAAGAAATAAAGGCAACTCGGCAGGTTTTCATAAATAGTTTTTTATAAATATTAAATTCATCTTTTAAATTTCATCCGTTGCAGAATATCCTAATTATTCTCGAGCTATAACTACAAATCTTTTAATTTGACTCAGACTGTAACAAAGCCTCCTGAAAATGTTTTCGTTTTACGCTTAGCTTCAAAAACTATTACAGATGTTGAACATTATATTAAATCAAAACTAGGAAATAATTGTATATTATCGGTTTATAAATATATTCAATTTTTTAATAATATATGTAATTGATCCAGTTTGTTGGCCTAATAGCACGTTGTCTGAGAATACGTTTTTAGTGAGAAGCGAAAAAATGCTATACGTTTGCCAATATCTGCTTCAAAAAACTGATATTCAACGATAGTTTAAATATTATAAAGCGTGTTTTTTATAGAGGTATAGAACTTTAAGTTGGCATTCATGTCAAAAACACCCTATATATCAAAATGCTCGTTTATTGATTACTAAATTATCTATTCTTCTCTTTGTTAATGGTTACGATTTTATATATGATGTTTTTATATTGAATAAGACCTGGATTACTACTGACGTTTTCGATACTGAAATTCTTTGTACTTTCTACAATCGTACTTCAAGTAGAAAATTGCTGTCTGTTTCTTATACCCATCTGAAATGATTGCAACTTTTCACTCTGATATTGAATTTGTCGCTGAAATGGTTAAACTAAACTTAAGTTTCTCGGGACTTTGTCATATTTTACATATTGTATGATATCAACAGGTTGTTTATATATTTCTACCAAGTAAAGTTTATCACCATTTTTGAGGCATGTAGTTTGTTTTTTAGGTGCTTTTTATAGGAAAGATTGTATGTTTTACACCCATTTCGACAATAAAAGACTCTGAATAAGAAATTCTATCCTACATAAAACTTTCAGTATTTTTATATATTTGCTGTAAATTTCTTATAATTTTGAGAGATATACTAAAGAATGAGATAGTGATGGACATTCAAAAAAACATCGATATTTTTTTCGATGCAATGCATCGCAAAGATACATCGGTATTGAATTTATATCTCATAAAATACAATGATGTTTTCTTTGCATCGATTGTAGATACAAAGTTTTATTACATTAAAAAAATACAGGGATGTGGTTACGGAAAACTTAACCTGAAATAACCCACATTTACCATACGGTCACGCAATCTATGTATGTATGTCGTTACATTTATGTTGAGTTCGTAGATTGCAGTTAAAATAAAATAAATCTTGTGTTTGGTATGTAATCGAAATCATTTATTTATCACAGTTTTGTGTTCCACTGCTCGTAACCTTTTCACGAGCAATAACAATTTCTATTCTTAATTACTCTCTGTTTACAACTTTGTAAACAACAACAATTACTCGACAGATCTTTCTACCTAATACCATCTTTCCACGATAAAAAAATTACTTGTTTCGCTGTCTCAATTGCAATTGGTAATCGTTGCGTTTACACGTCATATACGTGTTTTAATTTGACAACAGGTTTCGCTCTATCGCAACCTAATTAAGGTAGTGAAGTTTCTTTAAAAGCTGAGTACACAGATTTTTATAGGCCTCGAAATACATCTTCGACTCAATTAGAAATTTAAAGTCGAAGAAGTTCTTAATTTTAAAAATTTTCTTAAAACTTTTTTTTTCCATTTTGTGTCTACTTTTTTTTAACAAATTTTAATATTTGTTTATTTTTCGTTTGTTTACATAGTTCAGATAAACCTTCGGTAAAAAATAGAGAAGTCACCAATTATTCTTGTTTCCGAAGGTGTGTCATAATGAAACAACCTAAACCTATTTATTTTGCTCTCCAATTTTTGTATGACTATATATGTTATTCTAGTAGTGTTTGAGGCATGAATTACGAATGAGAGATCGAAACATGAATATTTGTCTACGTAGAAACATGCTATAAAGATCTTCCAACCCGATCGTTGTTACAACTTAATCGATCACAACATCTTCAACTAGAGGCTCTCAATGTATCTGGCATTACCATTATTATTTGTGTTATTAACAGTGTTACCACCTGCGTGTTTAAAGATATTTTCAGTTCGATTTCTGATGATAAAACTTTTGAATTTAATGAAGATGAATAGAAATTTGTAGTAAATACAAAACCATTCGATATTGATAATTTATTGTAAAAGGTGGCACATTACGCTTTGTCGGTCAGTTATAGTTTGGCAGTCATAGTGCAGTCATACTAAGAGTCGGATATTGAGTAAATTGGTGTATTAAGCGTATATTGAACAAGTTGGATATTGTATAGTTAAAATTGTATAAAGTGGAAGTTAAATAAAAAATAGTGTATAAAGCAAAACATTAGATTTGCTGCATTTATTTTACATCACGCAATTAAAAGAACTCAAACGTTTAAGTTAAGACGTAACAATATTAGGTCTGTTCAATAACTAAAAATTGTTACGAATTTGTGACAATTGTTACTGGAAAAGTGTTAATTAACTCAAAAAATTTGCAACTATAGAGCGTCAAAAGAGAGTAAGAAATTGAGGCACAAAAAAATTCCAGCAAATTTTTGCTGGTAAAATTTTTACTTGTAAGAAGTATTCAAACAGTTGTTTTGTGTCTGTTTACAAATCAAGTTTTCTAAAAAAAAATTGAAAATAAAAAACTTCCTAATTTAAGAAATTGTAAGTAAGAGTAAATTGTATAGAAAACAAATGTAAAATGTATAGAAAACAATGTTGTAATTAACTTGGGATCAACAGCACCAAAAGAAGATTGTCTAAAGATATTAAAATAAATGACGCGGGATGTAGTACATCAGGATTAGAGGATGTTGCAGCAAATGGAGGTAATTTCTATAAATTAAATTACTTCCTTTTTAAAAATTTAATAATTAATAAGTTTTAATATGTTTAACAGTAAGTACTTGCAATTAATCAACAGTAAAGTCCTGAAGAGCCTTTGGTATTTTTTAATTTATCGAGTGATTTGGAGACTGATAGCAATGCTGAAATGGTTGAATATTTAATGCGAGCTCGACAAACGTTGGCTATGAATTTTAACATAATGAAAAAATGCAAGATATTCTTCGAAAAATAATCTAGAAACCTATATATTACAGCACTACTTGGCTGGTAAAGTGTTCATTTACTTTTGAGCATTTTTGAGAGAAATTGTGCAAATATATTTTTTACTCTATCGGTGCAAATTTCTGCGAGTAAAGTTATTGAACAAACCTATTACTATTTTTATAACCATTTAAAAAATAACATGAAGTGTCCCTATTTTTTTCACGGAGACCCAATGTTGCCAAAAAAAATTCGAAGAAAAATCTTATTTTAAAAATCTTTATTTTAGAAAAAAAAGATCTTCCTTTTTTAATATAGTAAAAAAAAATATTTATTAACAACAACAAAATAATTCATACATAAAAAAAATTACATTAAAACAAAAAGCCAAGGATATCGTTAAACTATATATTATTACAAACAACATGTTTAAAAACGCTTTAAAAAATAATATATTTATAAATATGTCTAAATATTTAATCTTTAAAGTCCAGAAAGCGAATTATTTGAAATATAAAATTTTCAACAAAATGAAATATTTCTAATTTACAAGTATTAATTGTATACAACTTTTGCTTACGTTTTTTCAAAAAATATTGCCGTTTTGGTACAGACAACTTCACCTTATCTAATTTCAACATTAATCAAATATACATACATATCGCACAATTCCCTATGAAATAAATTCCCTGGGAATACATTTTTCGCAGTTATAAAATGCTACTATTCCAAACAGACAGAGAGAAGGAATTTCGGGAAAGGGAATTTTGAATTTTCAAGTTAAAATTTATAAAATATTTGTTGGCATATTTAGGAATTTCAATTAAAATTTTTGTATCCTACATTTGATATTGAAAATTTATAAAAATGACACCTCCAAAAAAACTGAAATAATTTTTCTTCTAAAATTATATATATTCTTTTTTAAAGCAAAGTTTTTTTGTTTGTTAACATTATTCATATACCAAAAAGTGTTTTTTAAACGTACTTACTCAAATGCTGCACTTTTAGTGACCAATTAAGGAATAAAAGTAGAATTTTGGGTTTATAGTCAATTCCTACAATACAAATGGTTGTTATAGTATATCTTGGAAATTATAAAAGATAGAGCCCCCAAATTTTCGACTTGGTTTTTGTTTTTTATTAAGGTGCACATTAAGTTTCAAAATGATCTCCATAGAAAAATTGAAAATAATATTTATTTAAAACTACTTTTTTGCTACTACTACTTTGATATGGCCTAATATGTTGACTTGTGCATAAAAATCATTTGATGTAATGTTCTCTTAAACTTCTCTAACAAAGTCGGTATTTTTGCAAATAGAATAGTTAAAATTTTTAAAGGTTTGTTTTAATTCGCTGTTACTCTATTTTGAGTTTCTTGGTTGTTAGGTTCTTTTTTGCATTTTAGGTGAAGATTTTAACAAACATGTGGTTTTTGCAAAGATTTCAGAGAAATTTTGTGTGTATAAAGCCAGTTTTTTTTATAAGACAAATTCAATTACTTGACTTCATAATACCTACTTTTTTCCATGGAAAAATTTGTCATTTTCGAAATTGAAAAGGGAAACATTTCCCAAGAAAATTTTTTTAGAATAAGGGAACAGGGACAGATAAATTCAATTACTTTCATTTTTAGGACAACTCGCATGTAATATTCAAGGGAATTTATTCGCAAAATTTGTCATCACATTCTCCCTTTAGTTGACTTCATAATACCTACTTTTTTCCATGGAAAAATTTGTCATTTTCGAAGTTGAAAAGGGAAACATTTCACAAGAAATTTTTTTTAGAATAAGGGAACAGGGAATTAGTTTTCAGAAAATATGCGATACATTTCTATATCCACTTTTGTAATAACTCAAAACAATTACATTTTTGTTGATATTAAGGTAGTCACTACATTATTACGAAAATGGTCTCAAATGTGACTTTCGAAATGAAAGAGTAATCGGAATACATTTAAATTTTTACGGAAGATAGATATTGATGTTGTTAGTTGATTTCTTGCAAAAAGTAAAATTTTAAAAATTTTACCAAAACATTCAAATTATTAAAATTCTATCACGTACTAAAGTAATTAAATTCATAATAATAATAAGTAAATTAATTATATTTGTACAATATTAAAATCAAAAATATACAATATATTATTCTAGTTTTAAACCACCACTTTGAAATTATGGCATGACTTATTTTATAAAAGAATTCAAAATTCTATCACTCAGTAAAAGAAGTTTATACATATTTATTTATAGTAAAGTGATGGTTGTTTTTTAAGGGATATTTTTTGCAATAAAAAGGCAGTGCCGCATTTTTCCATTATAAGCATCCGTTGCTTATGGTGTGCTTTTCCTATAAAAAATGTGTGTGTTCCTTTTTCTTATGAGAAATACATTTTATAAGAAAGGTTACTCTAGTCTAGTATAAAAGAAGGTTTATAATTGTTGCAATTATTGCAAAAGAAAAAAAAAATTGAAACATATAACTTACATTTTGCGAATATTTTTTTGTTTTTCAAACTACATTTTTTGCTGTTTTAATAATATAGCGATTTTTAAACTTTTGATACTTTTTTAGGTTTTACTGATGAAGCGCTCCAAACTCATGTAGATTTCTTTAAAAAATATGTCATACCAGCTAAAAAATCATATGTCTCTTGTGATAGCACCTTGGAACCTGATGATTGGTTTGAACCTGCCCAAGTTTGGGAAGTAAAGTGTGCTGATTTATCAATAAGTCCAATTCACAAGGCAGCTATTGGAATTGTTGATCCTGAAAAGGGAATCTCATTGCGATTTCCCAGATTTATAAGAATACGAGATGATAAAAGTGTAGAGATGGCAACAACTGCACACGAAGTTGCCCATATGTATAAATCGCAAGATCAAATTAAAAATCAGCAAAGCCGCGCGAATGATCCAACAGAAGATGAATTCTATTAAAATTCTACTATGATTTTGTAATTACAATATTAAATTTAATTTTTGAATAAAATCTGTTTTGTTTATCCAATATATTTTTATTAAAGCTTTAGTTCTTAATAATTACACTTAATAATTACATCTTACTTACCTCTTAATAATTGCATCTTTTTGTTTTCATTATTATTTATTTGTACATTATACATATTTGTACATTATGCAAATATGAAAGATACAAATATTGCAAGCTATTAAAAATAGCAATTTTAAAAAAGAACTATTGTTGAACACGGTTCAATTTACTTCCCGCGATAATGACAGCTTTAACCGGAATAGGCACCAAATATATTACATCTGAATACTGAGCGCTTTACAGTAAGTCAACATTCTTTGTTTTATTTATTACGTCAATCACAATTCTCTCAATAGTTCTTTGGCCAACTATACCGAAAATTGCAAGTAAACAGCAAACTAAAGGCGTTTTCTTTTCTAAAAAAAAAAAAAAAAAAAAAAAAATTGCACTTTGTTGCAATGTCTTTTTTGTGTTATTTAAAAAAATAATACAAAGAAAGGGTGCTGTGTTTATCTCTAAAAATGTTGCTTTTAAAAACTTTGATATTTCATCATTTTTACAAAGGAACAAAGGAAATGCAACATTTTTTCAGTAAATAAAACTCCATAAGTGTGTGTTTGAGGCTTAGGCAAAGGCTGCAGCGGGCAAAGCTAAATAGGAGGAAAAGATGTACATAAATACTGTGATAGCAATTTTGGTTTGCGAGTTTATCTTGAGATGATGTTTGTTTTGCTATCTGACTTGTATCAAGTGGATTAGCTTGAACTGCTTTGTGGTATATTTTCAATAATGCCATAGCGCTGAAGTTCGGTAATGTATTCGGTTTTCCAAAAACGGACAAAGGTGTGTTGAATTGCTTTTAAACGATTCCATCGCTTGATGAAACTTAATCTTTCGAGGAAGAACCCACTACACGAGCTTTAGTCGAAGCTATTAGTGGAGAGCCCTTTAAAAAATGACCAGAAGTTAATGGTAGTAATTCTGAGGGATTTCAGTCAAAGGAGACGTTGGACATGAGTTTTAAACTGCTTCCATTCTAATCACCATAGTCGTAAATTCTTTGCAACAGAATTTGAGACTTCCAACCTTTTCAAAATGCGATTTTACGCTTCTTGCAGCAGCCTCCTAGAGACCATCCATGGTGTTGCATGGGTCGGAATAAAAAACCATTTAAATTCATGCATATATTTCTCTATTAAGACCTTTTTAGTGCTTTTTAGGAATTCATTGTGGGATTTCAGCAATGCAATGCTGACTCCTAGAAAGTTCTCACCGTTGTCAGAAACCATTGCTTTAGGCAAACCGCGACGGCCAACAAATCTGTCAAATCATACAAAAAATGAGTGCAAAACATAATTACGCCTATTATAAATAACATGGGAAATTTCTATTCCCATGAAATTTTCATTCCCCTCGAAGGGAAAATTGCTATAGTGATTCTCCCATGAAATTTCTGTTCCCCTTTCAGAAGCTATCATTTTACGTTTAATTTTAACAAAAATAAATAAAGAAGAAATTTGAGAATTTTTATTGAAAAGTAAAATGTGTGTAAACATAATAATAAGTAGTTATAATTTTATGTACATAGGAATTTATTTAATTTAATATGTTTGATTTTTATACTTTAAATTTTCGCGTCTAAAATATACTTTAATTTTTGTTCGAGTCTCACTGATCTGTTAAATTTATACTTTTTTATTTTATTTAATTATTTGCGTTGATATCAATACTAAATTTTCTTTAAAATTAACAGAAAATTGTTTTATCGAATGATTTTATTTTTAGAGAATTGACAACCGTGAAGGAATATGCAACAACAACACCAGCAGAACTAAACATGTTTTCGACTTCAGCTACGGAAGTCATCATCAGAGTTCTTTGTGTTGTACATATTAATTTTTCGTAACATCACCTATTAAACACATATTTTTACAATATTTGGAAATATCTCAAGTGGGTTTTTATTCTCACCAAAAGGATCATATTAGTCACGAATTTATACTTTCAATTGTCGCCTAGTGTATTTATATAAAGGGTGGTACAACCACAATGCACGATGTTAATTATGAGTCACACCTTAATGTCAAGTTTTTTACCCAACTTAATTTGGCATTTCTTTCAGTGTTTGAAAAATTTAACTATGGAGAGGTACACAATTGAGCATCGTGTTAAGATTGTTGAAAGCTTTTACGAAAATGGGCGTTCAAACCAACATGCATTTCGTGCACTTCGTGATTTTTTTGGTCATCATAATCGACCAAATGTATCCACAATCGGATGAATTGTGCGCAAATTTCAGCAAACCGGGTTTGCAAGAACGGATCGGTTTATGGGCTGGCGGTGGCATCGGCTGTTCTTCTTCGAATATGAGGTTGGTCAAGCAGTATTGAGGATATGAACCTGGACGATATGTGGCTTCAACAGGTTAGTGCCACTTGCCACAAATCAAGGAAACAATGACTACTTTACGCGAGAAACTCAATGACCGTGTTATCTCATGTCGTGGCGATGTTAATTGGCCGCCACGATCATGTGATTTCACACCGTTGGACTTCTTTCTTTGGGGATATTTAAATGAAAAAGTATACGTCAGTAAGCCAAAAACAATTCAAAAGCTAAATGATGAGATAATTCGGCACATTAAGGACATTGAAGCTCAATTATGTCTTAAAGTCATTGAAAATATGGCCCGACGGATACAGCTATACCACCGAAGCCGTGGAGAGCATTTGGCCGATATTTTGTTTCACACATAATTGTCATAGATTCTTCTATCATAATAAAAAATATTAAGATAATTCTCTGAAAAATTATTGTTTTATCTACAGTTAACATCGTACGTTTTGGTTGGAACACCCTATTTTATAAATTTCTTTGAAAGTTTATTTGTTTGTCATTCACTCACGCGTAAACGGCTTAACCGATTTTGATGAAATTTGGAACACAGATAGATCTAGCTAACGAAAGTTTTATAGGTTATGCCTCTTCAAAATTGGACCTGGAAGAGGTTAAAATTGAGGGAAAACGGACCAGTTTAGGTAATATGAGCTTGGCATACGTTTTCATTCCTAATTAAAATGTTTTTAACATTGAAAATTTTGGTGAAATTTTAAATACAGATAAATATAAGTAATGAAAGAAATTTTTTTTTTAAATTGGACCCATGTGGTAAAATTGGAGGAAAACAGGAAAAATAAGCGACTTTTCTTTTAAAATGCCTCTTTTTCTTTTTTAAAACATTGCTTTTTGATTTCTAACATTCCGATTTTGATAAAATTTTAAACACAGATAGATCTAGTTAACGAAATTGTTATAGGGTATGCTCTTTGCAAATTTAGACCTCAAAGAAGTTAAAATCTGTGGATAACTGGCCAAATTAGGTCATATGAGAAATAATTTTGTGCATTCAGTTCGTTTATGAGTCCATCACGCGTAAACGACTAAATCGATTTTGTTGAAATTTGGTTCTCGGGAACGTTAAAATCGGATGAAAACGATCAAAATTAATTATTTTTATTCTGAAATTATATGCATTATTTTATTTTTCTTAAATCAAAATTGTTTGTTTCCTAGCATTCATCATCCACTAAAATGTATTGTATACTATTTTTAAAAGTTGCTCTTTGAAGGGCTACTAAGGGGTAAAAGGAGAATTGGTTCATAGTCTATTTCTACGAAACATGTTACTACGATATATTTTGGGAGCTATTAAAGATAGGTGGCCATATAAAAAAAAAATTCAAAAAGATTTAACAATCTTTGTTAAGCAAAATTCCTTATTTTTGTATGCAGATACGATTATTAGCCTAAAATCCCTTTGTTAAACCTACGTTAACTTTAAAAATGTTTAAGTAGGAAGTTGCCTAACGTGCTTTAAGAGTACTTTAAAGTGACATTTATGTTATGAATATTTCGCAAAAAATAAAATAAATTGAAGAAAAAAAATTGTTTTTAAAAAATTGTATTTAAAATCCCATTAAAAATTAAAATCCCATTTAAAGGCTTGTTTTGGTACATCAATGGATTCATTTAAGTTGTTCGAAAGAATTGGTAAGTTTGTTTGTGTTTAAGTGAAGAGCCAGTTTGTTTATTGTTTTATATAGGAACTATTGACGATATGGCCAATATAGTACTGCCAAGAATTTATAAAACAAGAATTGATGGTTTCATCATTCCAGACGGGGAATAAATATCGTTTTAAAAGGGAAACTTATAAAAATACCGAATCTCGTAAGAGATGATATTGAGGTAGACAGAAGAAGATGTAGAACTCCCGCTGAAACTTAGTTTATAGTGGCCTTACGTTGTTGGGCACGAAGAGGGGTAAATAAAATATCACGATAAAACGGTAGGTATATACTGTACATATTTAGTTAGAAGACAATGCTGGAGACCTACATTCTATCACAATCTGCTGTTAGTAGAATTTATGATATGTTATGCGAGCCTTGACAAAATTGCCAAAGATAAAATAAGAATGCCATCATCAGCTCAAGAAGAGGCGAAGTTGGCAAGAAGGTTTAAAAAAATGTAGAACTTCTCGGGAATTATTGGTGCTATTCCCTGCACTCATATAAAAATTAAGAAAACTAGAGGTCTACATTATTTAAAAATATACTATAGAAAAGGCAATATCGATGGCTTTATATAAAAAGAGCATATTTCGTTTTTTTTTTTTTTTTTTTGTTATTTTACAGGAAAAGGAAAAAACTGTAAAAACTAAAAATTCTTCGATAGAAGAAAAAACGTAATTTTAGCTCATAGCGAGAAATAAATTCAGTGCTGATTACTTTTTCTATTTTTTTTGAGGGATTTTTTTTCTTAAGAAAAAAATTGGTTAGGGCTTTTTTTGTATTATGCTATAAATCCGCTATTTTCAAAGGTAAATAACGGAATGTTTTAAGAAAGGTATTTGGAGGTACACAATCAGAAAAAGTTAAGAACGCAATTTTGAAAAAAATCGAGATACGCCCTTTCTATATTAATATATATGTACACAGACTTACAAAACTTTACATGCCTAAAAAAAATTGATTTTTATGTAAAGGATTAGTAAAAATTGCTTCAATAATTTGTATTTGTTCATATTACATTTCATTAGAAAAAATAAACTTAAAAATATTTACACTTTATAAATAAGTTTAAATTTCAGTTTTAGTTTTTTGGTAAATTTACAAAAGTTTACATACTATCTAAATAATGGGCATTAAAAAATAAATAATATTTTGTGTGACCTCCTTTAGCTTTTGTAACATCTGCTAATCGGAGCGGCATGGATAAGGCCAATTTTGTTGTCTCGCTGGTAATTTTTTCCCACTCCTCCATTAAAGCCTTCTTCAGAGCTGAAACTGATATGATATGACGTTTTCTAAGGTTACGCTTCAGAACATCCCATAATGCTCTATAACATTTAGATTGTAGGGGTGCTCCAGTTTGTTTTTAACATTGTTTACCAAATACAAATGATTTTCATCATCATTCATCATTTGTAAAAATTATGTTAAAGTCTTGAATAAATGTAATGCCTCTCTCAGCAGTATCATTAATAAGAAATAAGTCCTTACAGAATGGCCAACTTACCTCAAATACAAATGATTTTCCCAAGTAGAACTTTAGAAATTCCATAGATAAACTAAAACACCGGAAGAAATACTTTTTTTTTTCGAAAAATATTACTTAAGGTGTATTTTTAAAAGTCTGTTAAATTTGTATAGTTTCGGCCATTTTTTAATTTTACAGTTGGTTTTTTAAATAAAGTTTTTCAACCATTATACGTTTTTCTTCAAAACTTATATTTGAATCTAAAAAGAATAGAACTACTGTTTCTTCAGAAATATACCATAAATGATTACTTGTGTTTTAAGAATTACTGCTGCGATATCTTGGTTAGTTTCCGAATCCTTTATAAGATCTGAAAAGTAAAATCTTGAAGCGGTGCGTCTATGGCATTTGTACATCTGAACCAAATTTTAATGTAAAGTTTCACTAGAAAAACAAATATCGCGTAATCCATTTGATTCACTTTTCGTAAGTGAGAATTTGTCGCGGAACAGGAATATTTTTATAGAATATATAGCTTTTATATTGCATCGTGCATCGCTAGTTGGACCAGGCGTTCGAAAATTATAACGGTGTGCACCAAGAAAGATTAAAACCAACTGAAGTAATTCTTTATAGTCTTCTCGATTTTGAGATTATGTCAGTTGTTCAAAACAAAACTTTATACAATTTTCACGTTCGACTGGATTTATTTATAATAAAACAGTTGAACATCTTTATTGCCACTTCTAAATAATTCTTTGTTAAAACTTGAACATGATTTGGCAAATCTTACAAATATTGAAACTTCTGGAGCATATGTATAATATAACCTTGTCTCGAATTTGCTGCGCAATATTATTTCATTCACATGATGGCGGTAACGTAGATTGATTAGACTAAGTCCTATTTTTTTTCCAAGAGGACAACGGCGCCTATGTTGATACCAGTATTTCTAGACGTTGTATCACATGACAAGCTATTTACTTGGTCCACAATATTCCATTTAACAAATCTTTCATAAACTGCATCTGCAATATTTTTGTCAGTTGAAGATTCTATTTTCGGTGCTCCAAGAAATTTCAATATGCCGTTGTAGCTCACCAAAATTGTAATCCGTTTAGCTTTTCAGGATCCGATTAAATCTTTCATGATTTAAACTGTCTTTAGTAAAAAATTGAAAAAACAACTTACATTATCCGTAATATTTGAATATCCGAATATTTGAACAGTTAATGACTAGTTCTTCACTTAGATCATACTTACATAACAAAATAAAAATTCAATTAAATCACGTTTTTGACAACAATGGTATTTGGCGTTATAGCGACAATATTTGCAAAAGTGTCTCGTTGTCAGCAGCGACTGTCGCTGAGGAACACTCAGTTTGCAAAAATATCAAGTTATCACGATCGCTAAGGAATATACAAGTTCTGGGAATGGTTCACATACAGAGTAAAGTGTTCTAAAACAATAATGTTAAAATGCAAATGCTTTTAAAGTTTTACCGTTATTGCAACTTCAACAAAATACACAGAAAATATTGTACAGTCGGTATATTAATCATTCCCAAAAAAAAAAAAAATACCCACGAATATTTTCTTGGGTGTTATATATAAAAAAAGTATACCATTCTTAAACTTTTTTTTTATTTTTTTCCTTTGTTCTCAAAAAGCAATATAAAAGCACAAATAAAAATAAAATTGCAAATAAAAATCTTAATAACATAATAAATAACACCTAAAAAGCTTTGTGTTTTTTTAAACATGGTCAAAAATTAAGACATCTCACTTCGCCACAGGTGTAGTAATGTGTAACATCACTCTTACCTATATAATATTGAATAATGTAAGGAAGGAGAAGAAAATTAAAATAATGAATAGACGCGATTAAAAAGCGACAAATGTATAAAAATATATGTTTTGCCCATATTCACTTGTGGAATATTTTAAGTCGTTTCCGGGTCCATAAAACGTTGTGAGATTCGGTAAAAATATTACATACTTACTTTTCTAATACAAAGGTACAAAAATTTGCCCGGGGGCTTATAAAAATACGATATTTAAAAACAAGGACGCCCCTAATGTTCATATTATAAAGAAAACAGCAATTAACAAAACGTATGTGAACTTTTCTAAACCAGTGTGTGTGTGTGTGTGTGTGTGTGTGTATGTTATATACATATGTATATAAATTTATATATTTTATCATCCTCGGCCCGATTTTCGAATATTTTTCCTTTATTCGGCTATTTATTATTTCTCTAATAAAATTGTCTTAATTTTATTGGATTGAATCATTTTTACAATAAATAAGTACAGCATTAAATAAAATATAAAAAGGTAATGAATTAGAAAAAATATTTCATATTAAATAAATCAAAAAAAAAATAGATATTTTTTGGTTCGATTGCAATGAAAGTGACACAAAAAATCACGATACTGCCAGCATGAAAACTTAAAATTCAGTAAAGGAATCATTAGTTAATGTAGGGTTTTCGCATACGTTTTTGTAACAATTGTTTGTTAAGCTTAAAGTGTGTGGTAACTAACGTGTACTACAAGTCCACTTTTAGATTTGTTTGCATGTGGCCGAGAGCCTTCGATTACTCTTAGGGATGTCAGACCTGCTTTTTTAAAGTGTACACGTGCTCTTTTTTACAAAATGTACTTTAAAAATGTGAAAGAAATTTCAAGTCCTCTTTTTTTATATACATATTGCTACGTTTTTACCTTTTAAAAACGTTTATTTGTGAGTTCATAGATTGCACTTAAAATAAAATATATGTTGTGCTTGGTTTTAAATTAATAATTCTTTATTCAACAGAGTTTTGTGTTTCACTGCTCGTAACCTTTTAACAAGCAATAACAATTTATATTCTTAATTACTACGTCTGCTTACAATTTTGTAAACGGCAACTATTACTCGACAGATCTTTCTTCCTGAAGATCTTACAATCCGATCGTTGTTACAACTTACATTCGATCACAACCGTTTCAACCAGAGATTATCTTTACTGAGTTAGCTCTAACTAAACTGGTATTTACTTCGTGACTAACTTCACGATCTTACTTCTTATAAACTCTCTTCACGCTGAGTTTACAACACATAAATTTGTTCGCTGAGTTTACACCAAAAAAGCTGACTGTTGTTCGCATCGATGTGCGTTTTATATGGCTGTGTAAGCAAGACTTCGAAAACTCTATGTAGACATGCGAAAGTAAACATCTACTTCTTTCAGCTCTTGTTGTTTGTTATTGTCTGTTATTTGTTTTCTTCTGCATATTTTTGTTGTTACCGTCAATTTTTATTTGTAAACATTTCCATTTGTGTTGTTGTTGTCGATTTAATTATCTGTAGTTCTTTTTGAGCCTTTTGTTTGTTTTTAGCAATGTAATGAACGGCAGAGGTGCCCAACCTGATTTTTGTAACAATATATTTAATGATAAATTACTTTAACTAGATGTAAAAATATTATGAAGCTATTTGTGCAGATATCCACAATGGAATATTACGATTATGAAATTTTGTTGTATTCTGATACTGTAGAAATTGAAAATACTTAAAAAATACTGCACTCCTTTTTCTGATTGTACTCTTTCTAGCTCTCCAGAATCTGGCAACCCTAATTACACTGGTCAATACAATTCCCGTTTCCTTTAATTTTTTGTGTTATTATTTATTTTATGGCCCTAACAATGAAAAAAATACTGGGAGATTGCTAACAGCTTTATTTTTTGAAATATACAGTTTTATTATTTTGCTAAAAAATAAAAAGTTAATGCATACATATGTACATATTGTTACGAAAATAAGATTACGCACCTCTGCGTTTACTACATCGCTAAAATAAATAAACAAAAGCTGCAAGAACAACTATACGTGCTGTTTACAAATAACCAAATCTACAACAACAACCATTAGCAGAGATAAAGTAAATAAAAATAACACGGCAACAACAATAAGCAGCAAAGAAAACAAGTAACAGACAATAAACAAGCAACAACAAATACTAAGAGCTGAAAGAGGTAGATGTTTATGTACGCATGGTTACAAAAGAACTAAAAAGAAATTGAAAGAAAGAAATGGAATCTACCTGAAATATCGAGAGGTTCGAGAGCTTTCGATGTGTTGTTTACTCAGCCACATAAAAAGCACATTGATGCGAGCAACAATCAGATTATTTGGTGTAAGCTCAGCGAGTAGAGTTTACGTGTCGTAAACTCAGCGAGTGCAGTTTATTTGTAGTAAACTCAGCGAGTACAGTTTATGTGAAGAGAGTTTGTTGGTTTGAATTCTGTGTGAAGAGAGTTTATAAGGGTAAACTCGTGAAGTAAAAAACCAGTTTAGTTGGAGCTAACCCAGTAAGGAGAGTTAAGTGTGGATAACCTCTGGTTGAAAAGGTTGCGATCGAACCTAAGTTATAACTATGATCGTGTTGGAAGATCTTTAGGTAGAATGATCTGTCGAGTAATTGTTGTTGTTTACGAAGACGGAGTAATTAAGAGTAAGAATTGTTATTGCTTGTAAAAAGATTACAGGCAGTGGTGCAGAAAACTGTGTTGAATAAAGGATTTTTAATTAAAACTAAACATAAGATTTATTTTATTTTAACTACAATCTACGAACTTATAAATAAACGTTTTTAAAAAGGTAAAAACGTAACAATATGTTAAAAAAAATTCTATCAAACCTATCAAATGATCTTTTATACTTTTATACGATTCTATTGAATTAATATTCTTCTCGCATTATAAGGCCCAGGAGCTACTTCCCTCTGATTTATACAGAGTAATGTGGAGACCGGAGACAGACATTGGGAATATCCATATTGACCCATTGTTTTGTTTTTGACGGTAGAACGCCTTTGGCGGTATTCAAATTTCAGTTCGATACAATTAAGAGATTAATTAATCTAATGGAAAAAACAAACATGTGTATTTGATTTTTTGTTTTGTTTTTTAATTTAAAAACCAATTCGATATTTTTTCTTCTGAGGCCCACACTCAGGGGATTGCCCCTACTCATGTAGTGCATTGTGCTGGTACTAGGATAATAGGTTACGGGAAGGAGGATAGAATCCAGTATAGATGTTTGAATAAAATTTATTTATGTCGTTAGTGGCGGGGTAAATTGTCGAGGGAAGATCGTTCACAGACGAACGGTGCGGCAAAAAACTAATTCTATAATGCGTTGTGAGATTCATTTTACAATCAACTACAAAGGGATACGCCTACGAGAAAAGCTGGTACTACGTGATTATTATGAATTAATTCCCGAATTTCGTCATTCCGTTATAGTACCGATAGAACAGTGAGACATAACCAAATTGCGACCATACTCTAACGAATCGATAGAGTTGACTACTCTACTTTCATTAATAAGTACTTACGACCTTTGTTGCACGCGGTAGAGAAGCTCCAAATTAGACTTTGAAACATCGGCATGAGGATTGTATTTCATTTTGTGTATTAAGGAGATCAGATGGAGTAAAGTATTTCTTGCACTGTCTTAATGCTTGAATGCTTTTTTCGACACATGAAATACGTTCCAACGAATGCCACGGTGAATTCTCATGCCCAGAACATCAATAGCATCTGATTTCCCAATATCTACATTATCTATTGACACAGATGACAACACACCACCACGTCTGAGTTCAAAAAAAAAAAAAATCGAGATTGTTCGCACAGCCCCACTCGGAGATTTTTGCCAAGTCGCTTGTGAGTGTGTCTTTCATATTCATCCTCTTCGCCATAATCTCCAAGAGGCTCGGCCTACGATCAAAAGAATATGAAAGACAAATATTGCTGTCATCTGCGAAAGAGTAGATAGGATTAGAAGTAAAAAGAAGAAAGTCGTTAAGAACCATTAGAAATAGCGTAGGAGAAAAAATAGATCCTTGCGGTGCGATGTTGGTGATAACAACCAAATTGCATTAAAAAGTTTTTCTGATCTTCTCTTTGTCTCGTCTAAATACATGAAATCGTCATTATACTGCTACTTTTTATATTAGACTTTCTAAAGTTTGCAATATTTTGTATTGTTTTGTTGATTTAAAACCACATCTTTTTCTTCTTAAAGATCATCGTCTGGTCCATTTTGGTCAGGTTCAATATGAAACAATCGATTGCACGATTGAATTGTTTTGGGAAACCTTGTGGAATTTAGGTTGATTTGAAGAACTTTAACTAGAATGTATAACAAACCAGTAACGGCTGAACTGAAAGCAAGCAAAATTATATTCGAATAGTATGTAATTAAAATAAAGAGAAGTGATGTTTATACAAAATAATCATAAACATCTGCTACTTTACAGCCCAAGTTTTACATACAAAAGTTGCTCGAATAGTTGGCACACATTGTTGGAGTTATTTGTAACTCAAAATTAGCTATTTTCATTATTCGATCAAATAATGTCCAGAAAATTCTTCAATTAATCGAACAACAATCAATCGAGTGGATGCTCTAGTTTTAAGATAAACTGTATAAATATAAAGTGAGAATATAACAACTTTAAAACAATAACAAAGTGGTGTCTATTTTATTTGCACGCAACTCAAAACCGTTAAAAAGAGGTTAAAACGTAACATTGGTGTCAGAAGTATTATAATAACAATAACAATAACAATAACAATAACAATAACAATAACAATAACAATAACAATAACAATAACAATAACAATAACAATAACAATAACAATAACAATAACAATAACAATAACAATAACAATAACAATAACAATAACAATAACAATAACAATAACAATAACAATAACAATAACAATAACAATAACAATAACAATAACAATAACAATAACAATAACAATAACAATAACAATAACAATAACAATAACAATAACAATAACAATAACAATAACAATAACAATAACAATAACAATAACAATAACAATAACAATAACAATAACAATAACAATAACAATAACAATAACAATAACAATAACAATAACAATAACAATAACAATAACAATAACAATAACAATAACAATAACAATAACAATAACAATAACAATAACAATAACAATAACAATAACAATAACAATAACAATAAAACAATAACAATAACAATAACAATAACAATAACAATAACAATAACAATAACAATAACAATAACAATAACAATAACAATAACAATAACAATAACAATAACAATAACAATAACAATAACAATAACAATAACAATAACAATAACAATAACAATAACAATAATAACAATAACAATAACAATAACAATAACAATAACAATAACAATAACAATAACAATAACAATAACAATAACAATAACAATAACAATAACAATAACAATAACAATAACAATAACAATAACAATAACAATAACAATAACAATAACAATAACAATAACAATAACAATAACAATAACAATAACAATAACAATAACAATAACAATAACAATAACAATAACAATAACAATAACAATAACAATAACAAACAATAACAATAACAATAACAATAACAATAACAATAACAATAACAATAACAATAACAATAACAATAACAATAACAATAACAATAACAATAACAATAAATAACAATAACAATAACAATAACAATAACAATAACAATAACAATAACAATAACAATAACAATAACAATAACAATAACAATAACAATAACAATAACAATAACAATAACAATAACAATAACAATAACAATAACAATAACAATAACAATAACAATAACAATAACAATAACAATAACAATAACAATAACAATAACAATAACAATAACAATAACAATAACAATAACACAATAACAATAACAATAACAATAACAATAACAATAACAATAACAATAACAATAACAATAACAATAACAATAACAATAACAAACAATAACAATAACAATAACAATAACAATAACAATAACAATAACAATAACAATAAATAAATAACAATAACAATAACAATAACAATAACAATAACAATAACAATAACAATAACAATAACAATAACAATAACAATAACAATAACAATAACAATAACAATAACAATAACAATAACAATAACAATAACAATAACAATAACAAACAATAACAATAACAATAACAATAACAATAACAATAACAATAACAATAACAATAACAATAACAATAACAATAACAATAACAATAACAATAACAATAACAATAACAATAACAATAACAATAACAATAACAATAACAATAACAATAACAATAACAATAACAATAACAATAACAATAACAATAACAATAACAATAACAATAACAATAACAATAACAATAACAATAACAATAACAATAACAATAACAATAACAATAACAATAACAATAACAATAACAATAACAATAACAATAACAATAACAATAACAATAACAATAACAATAACAATAACAATAACAATAACAATAACAATAACAATAACAATAACAATAACAATAACAATAACAATAACAATAACAATAACAATAACAATAACAATAACAATAACAATAACAATAACAATAACAATAACAATAACAATAACAATAACAATAACAATAACAATAACAATAACAATAACAATAACAATAACAATAACAATAACAATAACAATAACAATAACAATAACAATAACAATAACAATAACAATAACAATAACAATAACAATAACAATAACAATAACAATAACAATAACAATAACAATAACAATAACAATAACAATAACAATAACAATAACAATAACAATAACAATAACAATAACAATAACAATAACAATAACAATAACAATAACAATAACAATAACAATAACAATAACAATAACAATAACAATAACAATAACAATAACAATAACAATAACAATAACAATAACAATAACAATAACAATAACAATAACAATAACAATAACAATAACAATAACAATAACAATAACAATAACAATAACAATAACAATAACAATAACAATAACAATAACAATAACAATAACAATAACAATAACAATAACAATAACAATAACAATAACAATAACAATAACAATAACAATAACAATAACAATAACAATAACAATAACAATAACAATAACAATAACAATAACAATAACAATAACAATAACAATAACAATAACAATAACAATAACAATAACAATAACAATAACAATAACAATAACAATAACAATAACAATAACAATAACAATAACAATAACAATAACAATAACAATAACAATAACAATAACAATAACAATAACAATAACAATAACAATAACAATAACAATAACAATAACAATAACAATAACAATAACAATAACAATAACAATAACAATAACAATAACAATAACAATAACAATAACAATAACAATAACAATAACAATAACAATAACAATAACAATAACAATAACAATAACAATAACAATAACAATAACAATAACAATAACAATAACAATAACAATAACAATAACAATAACAATAACAATAACAATAACAATAACAATAACAATAACAATAACAATAACAATAACAATAACAATAACAATAACAATAACAATAACAATAACAATAACAATAACAATAACAATAACAATAACAATAACAATAACAATAACAATAACAATAACAATAACAATAACAATAACAATAACAATAACAATAACAATAACAATAACAATAACAATAACAATAACAATAACAATAACAATAATAATAATAATAATAATAATAATAATAATAATAATAATAATAATAATAATAATAATAATAATAATAATAATAATAATGATAATAATAATAATAATAATAATAATAATAATAATAATAATAATAATAATAATAATAATAATAATAATAATAGACAGTGTCATTACAACTCAGGCAATGAGAAACAAGAAAAACTTTCATAGATTATCAGAAAGCATTCGACTCACTTCCGCATTCTTGGCTGTTGGAGACGCTCCGGATATACAGAATTAATCCGACTATAATACACTGCATAGGGTGTCTGATGGGCTACTGGAAAACGACACGGTGACTCTCTGAGTCCTTTAATATTCTGTCTGGCTCTCAACCCGCTCTCACTTCTATTAAAACGTAGCCAATACGGGTACAAGCTGAAGACCTCCGACCCACACAGAATATCTCACTGTTTCTATATGGACGACCTTAAACTGTATGCTAGTACCAGGTAAAATCTGAAAAGCCTGATACAAATAGTGGAAACCTTCACGAAAAACATACAGATGAAATTTGGAATAGATAAGTGTAGAACTCAGAGCGTCACCAGGGGAAAATACTCTTCATCAGAGAACATACTCACCACAGAAGGGAAACAGATTGCACCGCTCCGAAGAGACGAATATTACAAATACCTCGGAATCAAGCAACATATCTCCATAGACCACACCCAACAAAAGAAGGAAATAGAAACACAGTTTGCAGGCCGAATCTACGATATAAGCAAATCTAACCTAAATGGTCGAAATCTCATTAAGGCGCTAAATACGTATGCAATTCCACTATTAGCATATACGTTTGGCATACTACACTGGTCAAGCACAGATCTGGCCAGTATGGATCGGAAAATGAGAACAATACTCACCAAAACAAAACACCATCACCCAAAGTCATCAATAGAAAGAATAAACATCCCTAGAAAACTAGGAGGAAGAGGCCTACTTAATATACAAATGCTACATGATAAGCAGATTCAAAACCTGGTTAAATATTTCACAATGGTAGCTAATACATCCATACTTTACAGATCTATCGTAAATGCAGACGATAAACTGACACCACTGAACTTAAAGAATAATAGCAACATTACACCGCACACAACACAGAATCTTATAAGCACATGGAAATCCAAGCCACTACATGGAAAATATCCCAACTATATATATCAACAACACATAGATCTGGAAAGAACAAATAACTGGTTATTGTTTAGTAATCTGTTTTCAGAAACGGAAGGATTTATCATTGCTATACAAGATGGTGTAATTCCGACAAAAAATTACAGAAAATATGTAATCCATGACAGCACAATAACCGAAGACAATTGCAGACGATGTGGGATTAGCCCTGAAACCATACCACATCTTCTGAATAATTGCACAGCTCTGGCGGCAAGCCACTATAAAGAGAGACATGATAGCATAGGGAAAATAGTATATATCAATATTCTGAAAACTTTGAAGATAGATGAAGTTACTACGTTCTACTACAAATACACGCCACAACCCATAGTCGAAAACCAAAAGTACACCATATACTGGGACAGATCAATCTTAGTTCATAATCCACCAGAGACCACCATCCCTAATAGGCCAGATATGATAACCATAGACAAGGAAGAAAAAACAGCGAAGATAATTGATTTCGCAGTGCCATACGACAACAATATACAAAATACGATAACTACAAAAAAAACAAAATACCATCAACTCTCGGAGTACCTCAAAAACACACAAAATCTCAAGAACATAGACATAATCCCAATAATAATCAGTTCCTTGGGAACGATTCCAAGAGAAACAACAGAGTCAATGGATAGATTAAACCTGAAGCCGAAAATACTCACAGAGATGCAAAAATCAGTGCTAATTAGGGCGGCAACAATCATGAGGGAGACAATTGGAGAAAGGATATAAAACCTGGATTATATCCCAACAGAGCGCAACCTTTGGTCACAGACCTGGTGCGTGAATTCCAGCACCTGCTGTGAATGCAAAATTCATAATAATAATAATTACCAAACGAGCGTTGTAACGGTCGAGGACAACGCTGGAACACTAGGCTCGACCATGTTGACAAGCCGGAACCCCCATATACAGCTGAAAGCGTTTTGGCTCCAAATGGATTAACCACCCAAGCTGGAAGACCCAGACAACGAATGACGTGGAGTAAAGAAATGAATTGGAATGTCATGCGTTGTACTACAAATCAACTGAAATAGTAACAATAAACTCGGGATATGCATCAAAATTACACGAACTATTTTCGCTGATATACCCAGAAATGGAACATACTGTCACTGCACAACGCCTAGTGGTTTAAAAACGGGTCATACTTAAAAGAAAGAAACTATCAGATAGAGAACTCCAAATTATTAAGGAAGAAATAGCAGAGCAGCACTATTATCAAAATGAAGCTCACATAATATCAATAACCTCACATAATATCATGGAAATTCAAACTGCATAATGGTGAATAATGGTGACCCCAATTATAATTTAAGTACCAATATACCTATGAATGATGACATTGGGTGTAATAAGTTAAGATGAAGTTCGTGTATTCGACATTATTAGAGAAGATATAATCAAATGGAAAGGTATTGATCCCGCAAACATTCCTCAACTACCTAATTTATATGCCAACGAAAACATAGGAAGAATTATAGAGCAGACGAACAACCTACTCGACAATCATTTTATTCAAACTAAAACGCTGGGGAAACGAACCTTTTAATATATGCAGCTGCAACAGCAGTTCTTTCGCTTCATAGAAAGCTACCGTCCCAAGATGGAACACAAACAGTGGGTGGAAAAGGTCCTAGAAAACCCAAATGGCAGACTCGAATAGAAAACAAAATTTTCAAACTCAGAAAACCAATAGGCCAACTTACCCAATACAATAACTGCAATAGAACTAAGAAAATCCTCAAAGCCATAACACCAATATTAATAAATCAAACTGAAACTTCAATAGAACTACTCGACACCCTGAAACAAGGTTTTATTCAACGAGACTACGCAGATATAAAGAATCGAGAGAAAAAAGATTACAAAACTCGCTCTTTATCAGGAATAAAAACGGTTTCACAAGACGATAGAAGCAGTAGAAAACATAACGATGATCCCTCCTGCAATAGCTGAAATAGAAAATTTTTGGTGGTCAATATGGTCGAAGCCAAAAGTACACAACCTAAATGCATCCTGGATAGAAAACGAATGCGAAAGGAACAAAAATATCCAACAACACACAGACTTCACTGTATCGGAAAGTGAAGTGAAGGAAATAATCCAAAAAACACAAAGCTGGAAAGCGCCGGGACCAGATCAAATTCATAATTTCAATTTAAGGCTCTACAAATAACTGAGATTCTTCAGCAACCAGATTTGACGCCTACTTTTCTAATGAGAGGCAAAATATTCATTATACCTAAAACACCGGAGACCGAAAATCCCTCAAATTACAGATCAATAAAATGTCTATCAACGATGTACAAAATGATAACATCACGCATAACAAATAAAAAAATACACATCTTGAGAACAATAACATCCTAACAGAAGAACAAAAAGGATGCCGCAAAAAATCACAAGGTTGTAAAGAACAAATCATCATAGATAGTACTATTCTCGAACAGGTGAACAAAAAACAAAGAGATCAAGTAACATGCTACATAGACTACAGTAAAGCATTTGATTCCATTCCACATACCTGGCTTATAAAAATCCTAGAGATCTACAAAATTGATAAACATATAACAAACTTCCTCGCGACAATCATGAAATCATGGATTACCACAATTAACTTAAAAGTTGATCGGACACATATCACATTCGGTGAAATTCAAATAAAGCGTGGCATCTTTTAAGTAGATTGGCTAAGTGCCTTATGATTTTGCTTGTGTCTCGATCCTTTGTCAGTACTTCTCAACGGCACTAACAAGGGACTCAATATTAGAGATCGCGGACGAACAATCCACAATATAACTCATCTGCTGTACATGGATGATATACAATTATATGCAAGCAACAGACCAAACATGAATACGCTACTGAAAATAATGGAGGAATTTACGAAAGACACTCGCATGGAATTTGGAATAAATAAATGCAAAATGCTACACATGGAAAAATACTCTTTATTTGAATATTTATGATGTATGGGAAGATAAATTCGAAATTGAATAACAAAGACCGTACATTGTAAACAGCTGGACAGTAACTACTGATGTATACAAACATACATTATTCTTGGGCCTATTAAAGAACATAAATTCCAGCATTAAAAGCAGAAGCTATCCCTGTATGGCTGTTTCATTGGCTACCGTAGAACTCGATAGTGGTATATCTAAAATAATTACCAATATGTTTTAAAAAAATATGTTTAAAAGACGGAAAATTCTTAGGGAGATGGGTAGTCATTTGTTGAATATATAAAACACCGAGTAGTGGTCTACTTAAAATTTCAAATTTCTTAGTTCTAATATATTATATAAGCCCATAAATAACTTCATTGTATACTAGTTCTTATGACTTTTTGTTTTTAATCATTATGGTACAAATAAACTTAAATATATATCTTGAAATAAAATATTGAAAAACAATCGATTCACTCACCGTATTGCACTTGATTTGAAACACACAAGCACTCTCATTACTCATATTATTATATTCTTCTACTCGAATATTTCTTACTTAATTAGAATTTTTTGCCAAATACTCTTTTGTTTTAATATATTACTCTATTCACTCTTAAAATAAAGAGAGAATTATAAACAGTGCTCAAAACAAAAGCGAGTATACTAATGCTTGAACAAATCAATCATGCAGTGCTTTAGTAGATACATTAATTGAATTTTTTTTTAATTTGTTACTTTTTAGAACGAACGATTGCCATTACGTTGTAAAGTTTACGGGTTAATATTGTATATGTAATAAAGAACAATAAAATATAAAATGATTGTCCTAATCACGTAAATTAAATTGAGATTAACATCCATTCTGTTTTTATGGGACAAGAATCAGTAAAAAAATTTGTAATTTAACTTTTAGCATACATTACACTTTATATCAAAAATCGAGTTCCGAAGCTGCAAGACCACTTCAAAAAACTAAAAACTAAAAATAACTTTAATTTACATATTTATTGGTGCTTTTGGGAATAACTATACAAAATTATTTAAAAATATAGATTGCTAGTTTAATTAAAATTAATTATTTTCTGTTTTTCTTAAAATCCATGATAAATTTCTTTTGTTAAGCTTCAGTCCAATTAGCACTGCCCCAGTTTGGTATCTCAGTTTCGTATTCCCAACCAGGACCCTATAAAAAATACAGCATTAATTTTTTAATTCTTCACATCGAAAAAACATGTAAATATATATATATATATATATATATATATATATATATATATATATATATATATATATATATATACATACATACATACATATATATATATACATACATATATATATATACATATATATATATATATATATATAAATATATATATATATATATATATATATATAAATATATATATGTATGTATATATATATTATCTATATATATATATTTCAAAATTTGACCTTTGGGTTAAAATAAGGATATATATATATATATATATATATATATATATATATATATATATATATATATATATATATATATATATATATATATATATAATGAATTCTGATTTTCCTTATTTTAACCCAAAGGTCAAATTTTGAAAAATTCCACTTTGACCTATTTAAAGTGCTTCAATCCTGTCAAAATTACCGACCCCCACCAACTTTGGAGGGCTGACCCACCCTGGAACCTCTCTGTGGGGTCCCCATACAAACATTTAAAAAATCACCTTTTTTGGCACTTTACATAAAACAATCAACGAAGTGCTTATGTTTGTTTTGTTTTGCAGTTTATATTTTTTTTAATACAACTTAATATTAGAAAAGAAACTAAAAAAAATTATTGTTTGAAATATTTTTTGCTCTCATGTCTGGGCAATTTCGCACGGTTCTTTGATGTCGTCGCTATAACAGCGTCTAAATTTTCTAGTATAAATCGTTTGGAAATGCTAGCTAGTAATTGAACATGTCGTTTTGTTCCTTGTATATGTGACGGAATGTTTGGATCATCTTGATTTAAATAATCTTTCAATGTATCGTACGGAATGCTTCGGGTGAATGGTGGTTCAAATACGTTATTTATATCATTCAAATTGATCATTTCCTTGTAATTTGGGCAATGAATGTTTATATCTGGTCTTTTATAAACTCCAAGTTCCGTTGGGTCTTCAACTTCGGTTCGATAGCATAGTATTTTCTTTATAGTACAGTCTCACTTTTCTTTGCTATCATCAAACAACATTCATAGCAAGATAATTTCCGAATGCGCATAATATTCATTATCTTCAATTACATGATTGGCAATACTGTATAAAGAAGGTTGTAGAAACCGTGACAAACTAATGAACTTGAAAAATATAACACTACCGTACACGACAGAGCTGTAATACTTGATATTGAAGTACATTGGCAAATAATAATTAATTATAAATTCAACCGAATCCGTAAATTTTCGGATGGATTTTTCGTTGTCACATATAATCGTAATAATCTAGCGGCCTTGGTGAGCCAGCGAGAATATACAATTTACCCTGGTTTGATGTTACCCAGATCCACCGAAACCACGCCGCTAGAAATTGCATGGGCAAAGTCATATAAGTACTTCGAATCGGTGGAATATTCAATTTTTTCTGGAGCAGGGGGCATATTTTTCAACGCAATTTACTCCACCACCTGAAAATAGTAAAATAAAGTAGTCAAATAATTAAAAACGGTTGACAATTGTAAGAAATGAGTGTTAGCAATTACTTTCTGAATTATTTCACAAGTTTCGATTTGATTGCTCAGTTTTCCGATTGGCGATCTTGGTCCAGTGCTGGTTGATTTATTCAAAGCTTAAAACAAATGCTGAAACGGAAGTTCGTTGAAGTGCAGAAGGCAAACGAACCAATGAAATTGCGTTTTTAACAGCAATTCAAATCGTCGTATAATTCCACCGTGTGGCACAGTAATGCATTAAATTAATGCATCCAGTGATATATTTTTATTTGAAAAAATCATTTAATTTGGTTGTTTTGTATGCGGCCGTTTCATGTTCCAGTCTTACGTAACCAATTAATTGAGAACTTGATATGATACTTTCCATTAATTTTATCTCTCGTTACAGTATTATCTTTTCTACCTTCGAATGAAAACGCTAACAAATCTGTATCATCTAACTGCGAAGCACTTCTCGTCTGCATTTGTCTTTTTCTCTGCGAACTTTCGATTTATCCATGATGAGAGGTTCGCCATGCCGATCTTTCATTTCGAAATCTTAGAAAAGAGCGGTTCCCAATGCTGATACTACTCTGTCAGGCAGACAAAATCTGTCACACATCAAGGCAAAGTTAAAACAATCGTAGCTTTCTGTGCTTCTATCTATATCTTCTGCAACAACAAAATAGCATCTCAAGATATCCAGCTCGGTTGGTAAATTAAGATCAGTCAAATCAAAACACGCACCAAAAAGAGTAACATCATGCTTGGGTATATGACTAATTGGGTTTTCGATAGTTGTTGAAGTTGTTGTTGCTCCATCTTGCGGTGTAGAGGATGGTGGATTCATCTCGCTGAAAAATAAAAAACAATACTTAAATTTAAATATAGCTTCCAAAGAATATAATCAAGAGTTTTAATAATTTTTTAGTTGGTACTCACCTTGGAAAAACACAGCAAAATTTAAGATGTCACAAAACATATTAAATATATATTTTAAATGTGTTGGAATGTTCAATTTTTTTTTTAAATGTTTTTAACTTTTTTTGAACTTTCTTCTTCTAAAATTCTTTCTTTATTTATTTTTTCTTTATTGTTTTTTTTTGCACTTCATTTATGTTTAGTCTTTTGATATACTGAAAAAATTTCAAGAACACAATATAACTACATTGGGTTTTCCAAATTCCTTTTTGCCTGAATGTGGGGATCGGTCATACATTTAGACTCGATTGGAGCACTTTAAATGGGTCAAAGTGGGATTTGTCAAAATTTGACCTTTGGGTCAAAATAATAAACTTCGGAATTCATATATATATATATATATGTATATATATATATATATATATATATATATATATATATATATATATATATATATATATATATATGAATTCCGAAGTTCATTCATACAATATATATATATATATATATATATATATATATATATATATATATATATATATATATATATATATATATATATACAATTCCTATTATA